>JAZDUH010000066.1:25870000-25917500 GCA_036419115.1 Scarus forsteni | reverse complement strand
GCTGTTTTAGACTAATTAAAAGCACATTATAAGACAAATATTGCTGAGATGGGTTTTTGTGATGCTTTCCTTGATTCAGAAACAGATGTCTATCATCTAGAACTCAGCTTTCATCGTATTCCTCTGCCTAACGAGGGCATTCGGTTACAGAGTATAGTGAATGCATCTCTGTTACCTGTTACCTGACAGATTGTTATGATCAACACACAGCCTCCTCTACTCTGCTTAATTGTCTCTGACAGATCATTATTACTTACTTTGAGCAGAAACTGTCATTAGGTCCTTCAGGTCTGGGACGTTTTTCCAGTTTATCGTTGGGAAATTGAAGTATATCCACAAAACTCCGGGAAAGGAAAGTCCGTTTGACGAGTAATACTGCCGTCCATATCACCTATTCCCAGGTCAAACATTCACCCCACTGTTTATTTACATCTCTATCTTGATGTCCAGGCTCCATGGATGTTTCCTCTATATTCCTCTCGGTGGGTCGTCACCATCTAGAACTCGTCCTCTGTAAAGTCCGGTTCATACAGGTATCCTCTTGACTCCAAACTGAATGAGACTTCATCGGCGCTGTCATAATAATCCCTTTTTTAATTTCCTGCATTGTCTCTTCCTCACGCCGCTAACAGTCAAAACAGAAGAGTTATGATACTTGATAAAAGTTATACGAAGCATCTGAAGCCGCTAGCGTGCTAAAGTTTTGATCAGCTGAGAGGGGGGGGCGGCAGACTGATTTAGCGGAGGGACACTCCACCCCCCCTCTCAGAGATAATAACTGAGACTTTCTCTTTTTTAGATGTAAATTAAGGGGCCTTTTGGAACAAAAACTGCACTCTATAAGTTATATTTTCCCATCAGTTTATCCTTTGGCCGTGATCCATAAATAAAATTCACATTTATAAGGTGTTTGAAAGTAGCAGAACCACAGCAGTTTTTTTTTTTTTAAAGTTTGCCAATTTAAGAAACAAGTCAATATTAAGAAAAAGCAGCTGGCTGTCAATGAGAGGATATTTGTCTGTTTGCCTGGCAGCTGGCAGTTATGTGAAGCCTTGAAATTTCATATTTGTACACAACCTGGACAAAAAAAAGAAAATAAGGCATTTTTGTTTCAGCATAAATATAAAGCAGTGGGGATAGTGATCCCTGTCAGCCACAGGCTCCTGCCTATATCCCCCCTTCTCTTCCCTGGTGTAGCTTCAGGCTCACACTACATGCTGCCATTGTGAGTACATGATTAGATGGTGTGGTGGTGTCATCTCCACCTCTTGGTAACATTACTTGGTTTTCCTGACTGGACATTTTTCTATGATGACATAGCTTGTGATTAATTGCTTGTCTGAGACTTCATGGAAATTGTTTCTATGACTTTTATGGTCCTTTTAAATAGATACTGTTAAGTCAGTGTTTAATATACATTAAGCAAGATGTATTTACTTTTTTGATTTTCCATTATTTTGTTTGATTTTTTGGAAACTATGACATAAAATGACTTCAAATTGACAAGTAGTTCTATTTTCTAGATTTGGAAAGCCAAAGTGCTGCCTTTTTTACATTATATACAAATGCAATTATTCAGTCGTTTATCTTTGTCAGATAATTTGTATTTCTTTATTTCATTGGAGTGACAGTATGTGTTTTTATCCCCCAGAATCACAGCCTTTTTCCAAAGATTTATTTCTGTCCAAGCTTTAGTTAATGCAGACAGTCACAGCAACAAGTCTCACTGTGTGTGAGGTGAAGTAACACAGCATGCAAAGAGGGCTACACCCTGACATATCAACACTTTTCATATTTTATATCTTGCCTAAATTTCATAGCATTAAAACCAGGTCTGCTCCAGCAAGAGCTAAACATGTGTAATGGCAAGCAAAGGAATCTAAGTATTGTATTTAAGACTTTTACTCTCTTTTACAGTCTGCAGAGTCTGCTCTGGATGTTTTGTATCACACTGAGTCAAAACAAGATGAGAGGAGAACCTGTGGATCTATGAGACAAGACTCTTTTTAATTTTCATGACATTAGTACAAGAGCTTTGGGCTTAATGTGAAGATATTACCAAAACTGTATTGTACATGAAATGTTGGAGTTTATAACAGCACAAAATAAAACTTAATCAAATAAACATTTTGGACCTTTTGGACCAAGCAGAGTGACAGAACAAATGTCTAAACATCAAACAGTTCTATAAGCACCTATACAGTTATTCTAGTATCATTAAAGGTACAGTGTGTAGTTTTTAGCGATATCTAAAGGTGAGGTTTGAGATTGCAGCACTCCGGCGCTCCCCAC
Source organism: Scarus forsteni (assembly GCA_036419115.1). Classification (NCBI taxonomy): domain Eukaryota; kingdom Metazoa; phylum Chordata; class Actinopteri; order Labriformes; family Labridae; genus Scarus; species Scarus forsteni. The sequence goes on along the minus strand of JAZDUH010000066.1, from coordinate 25,915,208 downwards.
CTCCCTTTCAGAGAACCCCTGAGCTACGGTGACCTTCCAAGGACAAAAAGTGTTTTTTCAACATGGCGTCGTCAACGAGTGTTTCCAGCTACCAGGCTACCAAATATCTCTGTTGATTCACCACATTTGAAAATTCAGAGAGAATTTCAGGTGCGAAAGTCACCACGTAGAATACCAAAATGTGGTCATTTGAGCCATAAAACGCACGGATACAACTTTCATTTCGGTATTTCGGACATTCTGTTAAGCGTGCCATTATGCTATCGAAGAAACTTCCGGTCGGCTCCAAAACAAGAGCCCAATTTACAAAAGCATTAAAGAACTAATAGGAGATAATGAAGAATGCTTTTATTTTGAAAATGGGAAGTTTGCTAGTGACTGATTTTTAGCTGAACGCCGTCTCGACGACTTGACATTTATATTACGATGATTATGATATTGTTACGACCTGACGCTGTTTTTTATTTGAGTCCGTTTTTCCAGTATTTTGTCTGATGACTTTCATTTTGAAGCCTGAGGCTGTATTATCTGACAGAGGTTTTATTGAGGGGGGTTTTTATGATGCTGTTTGGTCTGAGAAATGACACAGAGGCCTTCCTGAGACCGAGGATGTCCTTAAATGTACACCGTACCAATGTGTACATATGCTACTAAATAACAAATAAGGAGCAAACAATAAAATTAAGGATTACGGTGAAAATCTTTATCTTTGTCTCATCAACAGCGTTATATAGCTTAGTTATCAGCCTATGTTTTGTCTTACTGCCACATAAAGTTGCTTGTGGCCGTGAAATAAGCCTCTCATAGCAGATACATTCTCTGCGTCTTCCTCCGACTTCTCCCGAAATTAAACAAACAAATTCGGCTCCATATAAGAGTACAATTCGACACTTAGTCTTACCTGTCCAGCAAAAAACAGGCAACTTCTGCGTCTGTCTGCAAACTTATCCTTCAGGGACTTCCGTCTGGGAAAGGCAGCGCCGATGTTGACCCTGTTTTTTATGTCTCAGCCTGTCCCGATTGCATTTGGCTTCATCCCGTTTTCGTTTCTTTGACAATAATTCACGCTCCACTGATGGCAAATTGTACGTGTGGTCCTCGTACAATTACGTGTAATAGCACAGCTGCTTGGTAATCACTGTCTTCTTCTTCGTCTATTTCACAACTGTGCATTTCCAGTAGGCGTCAACAAAAAAACGCGAAAGTGTATTTTTGTCCGTTCTGGGTTACGGTAGAAAAGATGGTGACGCAAGATGGAGGCCCTCATAAAGGGGCGACCCGCTCCTAGATTCATATAAATGACTTTTTCTAAGGTAACGAAAACAAAACATTAATTATTTATGGCTGATTAGCAACTTCTTTAAATATAATTTTAAATAATATATTCCATTTTTACCAAGTCTGTTATTTTTTTTTGTTTTCGTTTAGCATTTAATAATACACACTGTTCCTTTAAAGCACTATAAATGTGTATTATAAACCCCTTTAGTTTTATGACACACGTTATAGCCCATGTTTTTAAACTTGTAATTCAAATAAATGTTGTTTCTCTCAGTTAGATGAGATAAAGATTTAAAGCTGCAGTGCCTCTTACTTTAACCACAACTCCTTTATTCATACACAGGGCATAAATACGAGGACACTAGGGACAACACTCCAGTACTTGACCAATTCAACATGTTTAGTTTGACACTAGGGTCAATTCAAGGCTAATAATAATTGATTTTATGAATATTGATCTGGAGGATGTGAGCAGACTGATTTAAATTTAAAAAGATGGGTCAAAGATGTCAGCAGGCATGTCTGCGTCAGGGTTTACATGATGAGAGGAATTAATAAACAGTTTTAAAAGCCCCAAAAAGAACAGAATTCCAGAGCAATAAAACAACACATAATAATGAAATATCCAGGATAATAAACAATTCTCAAGACTAAAACTTTTAAAGCAAGCAAAGGGTTATCATTTAAGTGTGTGCGTTGTACCTTGAATAAACACACAGTCCAACTGATTTCACTGAGCAACTGATCAAGAAACATACAAAAAAGCCTCAGTTTATAGGGTAAACATTGTAATCTGTCAGAGATTTTTCTTTTCAATGATGCCTGTTAACATAGTGTCAGCAGTTTGCTTATGGATCTAATGTTTTTAATGTTATAGAGTCAATAGGCACTGCTACCTTCATTATAACGTTCAAATGTCTTTTGCAGCTCCAGAAAGATTTTTTTAACGGCAGAAGCAGGCAAAAATGTTTCTTTTGATAGAAATGTTTTCAGACTACTGGCTTTTGGGAATGTTTTTTGCAATTGATGAAATGCATCTGATGTGTTTGGATGTCAGGATTTGTCAAATTGATTTGATGTCAGTAGCCATCCGTCTCATTCTAGAGTGTATACACAACATCCCTGAAGACATTATTCAGACTCTGGCTATCACCTGATGCTACCGAGTCTGCCAATCACATAGCTTGTAGTTTCTGTGCACAGCTAAATTTTGGAGGAAGTGCGCTACACACTGTAAACTGTTGGGTACAAAAAATAACCCAATTTGGGCTGTTTTATAACCCAACCGCTGGGTTGATATAGCACCAGCCCAGCAGTAGTTAGTTTGACCCAGCAAGATGGGTTGGTCCATTTTAACCCAACAGATGAGTTAAATGTTCTACCCAAATTCTGAGTCAAATTAACAGCAAACCTGGGTAAATTCAACCACACATTTTGTCATACACTCTACCCAAATGCTGGGCCAAATGAATTAAAACTCTAGGCTTTTTCAACTACACATTTGTTATTTACTCTATCCAAATACTGAGTCTGACACGGGGCAGTTAGGACCGAGAAGCGAGACAGAATTAGCAGAACAGACACAGGTACAGTTGAGTAGAGAGTGTGGATCAAACCCGCGATCTTTGGAACACAAGGCACTGACCTAGTCCACTCGGCCACACAGGAACCACATACTCAATTTGCCACTCAGAGTCTATAAAGTGAAGCAGACTTCGACTCACTTTGTCTTTCAGAGCAGGAAACGGTTCAGATTCCTGGAGAACAGGCTGCCACTACTGATTCGGGCTCACAGACGGGTACTCGGGGCCTGGCACGGTGTATGGATTCGAGTTGGAGCACGTCTGTCAACATGATGAGGTGATGCCTTCAAAGCACAAACAACCCAGGTGCTGAGTCAACCAATGCATGTTGGGTTGATGGATTTTGACTCAGCACCTGAGTTGCACAAAAATAACCCAAATACCATACAAATAACCCATAATGGGTAAAACATTTCATAACCCCGCGGTTGAGTAGATAAAATAACCCAGCATTTTTTTAGTGTGTAGGCTTCTGCTTAGGTTAAGTACAAAGCAAACCTAAGTCATATTTAGAAGCAAGAAGTAATACAAGTCAGGCTTCGGGAATTTTACCAAACAACTGGTAAACAAAAAGGTTTCAAATGAATGGTACATCTTTTTGTCTCTGCTTGTTTTAGTCATTTTCTATGATACATTCCAACACAACCTTCTAAGACCTCAGGACCCGTATTCCTAAAGATTCTGAGAATCCTCTCAGAGAGCTCCTAACTTAGCCTAAAAATTCCCAGCAAGGAGTCTTAGCTTACGAGTGATTCCAGAACACTCTCAGATGACTCTGAGCAAGGAAAGGACAGAAACTCCTATCTTAGTGAGGAGGTGTGGTTGACCCCGTTGCTAGGTATGAGTCATCATTTCCAAAGCTGTGATTGGTTGATCCTAAAAGCTGGATGAAAAACTTACTTTTGGTGATAATTGATAAACTTAATCATAGAATCTAACCTTATGAAGACTGTGTAATTGTAAATCACATATCACATAAAAGAAAATACATGTTAAATGAGTAGTAAACTGTACTATAAAATAATCCTACTGAATACCCACATATTCACATAGAGATGGTTATATTAATTTGCTTTTATTAATTGCATGCTTTTGTACTTTCAACTATCAACATCTCAACTTAATTTGGTATTAATGAGTGTAACACAGCACAGCTTTCATCAATGTCCTTGATTGCTGACAGGTGTATAAGAGGTTGGCTTGTCTGGCTTTTACATCTGCTACAAACTAGTGAACAACAATGGAGAAAAAAAGAACAAGAAAACCCAACTGGACCGAGGAAAAGTGTTTGCTTTTGGCTCAGTTGATCAATGAGCATAAAAGTGTTTAGAGGGGTAAATTTAGCCCCAGTGTCGCAGAGCAAGCCAAGAAGCAAGCCTGGGACACTAAAGCACAACAGATAAATGCCTCCTTTCTGTTGGTTGTGTGCACAAGTGAGGATTGCGAGAAGTGGTGGTATGTGTTGCAGTCAAAAGCAACAGAGGAGATTGCGGCACGAAAACATAAAGAATATCTCTCCCTCCGCCATTTTGTCCTCTGCTTAGGGAGCTCCTAAGCTGCTTAAAAGTCCTCTTCCCTGCTCCTAATAAATCTCACCTTTGGAGCACTCTTGGGAGCTGGGATTCTTTTGGAATAGCTTTTATCTTTACTAGGATCTACTCTTAATTTTTAAGAGAAATTCTAAGAAAACACCAAGATTCTAAGAATTTTCTTAGAATTTGGCCACTAGGAGCAACTCTCTGCACTAAAAATCTTTAGGAATACGGACCCAGATGTCCAGTTGATCCACATAAGATAAGGAAAAAAAACTAAATGATTCAGTGTAAGCTGTAGAGCCGGCTCCAGCAGCAAATGTCTGCAGTTCTGTATAACAAACATTTTCCCTGATGATGGATGTCGCCTGGCATGATAAGCAGTCTCGCTTCGAGTGTGGAGAGAGAGAGCTGACAGTGGAGCATTTTCCTGAACACCACTCTGCATTGTTTTTTGAGTAGATACCAAAATTGACTCAGAGCTGGTGATAAATGAGTTTCAGGCAGAGCAACAACTACATAATGTGAGTTTGTATTGTAAGTAATGGTATGAAGTAAGAAAACATACCCGTCATACGTTAAATCAAAATCTTCTCAGACTTGTAGATATATTATCTACTTCTGAGTTTTTTTTGTTTCTTCTTGACTGATGTGTTTTTAAGCCTGTGCGGCAGCAAAAGCTAAGGTAGGATGCATCATGTCCTGGGGGTGTCCTAGAAAACCCCCAGGACTTGATGCATCCTGTGCAGGGAAAGCTGTTGAAGAGAATATATCTCAAAAATGTTGTAAGACATTATTTTTCATATATTGAACCATTACATTTAATGAATTTCAAGGTCAAAGCCCTGACATCAATGTCATTGGGTTGTATGGTCATCTCTTCTTGCAACTGCAACATATGTTGCAATATATGCAGTTTAATGAATAAAGACATTTTGAGTACAGCAGTAAATACAATCAATCATACACATTTTCTGCCATATTTACTTAGTCACAAGGTCTCATTTACAAAACATATTGCAATATTTCTCTTGAAGCACCAACATTGTTGCAGTTTACTCTTGTTTTGTGTCTGACAGTGAAGATAAGCAGTCAGTGTCTCCCATCTCTACTGCTCAGAAGGTCATTCTCACCCTGACTAGGTATGAATCTGGCCTGGGGTTCAAGGGCCCCTTTACAGGTGATAACCCACCCCTAAACCCCAAAACTTTGACCTAAATACATTTAAAGTGAGGTGGAGCAAGTGGCTCTGTCATCCATGTATTCCTCATTATGCGGCCCTCGATATAAAAACTTGGACACCCCTTGAACACTGATCACATTGAGAGATTTCTTTAGAATTGTACACTGACTTAGGGTTACAATTATCATATTTTTGGACTTCAAAGATAAAGGTCTTTTGTAGGGATGTACAATTTAGGATTTTGCCAGTATCCAGTATGCCAAAATTTCCAAATGCATTGCTGCAGATACTCTTTTTATATTCCTTAAGGGCACAAAGAAATGGCACTGCATGTGCTGTGACAGGCAGTGGCATGTTCATGTAGCTGTGTGGTCTGTCCTATTGTCTTTTAAAGTTTGGTTGTGCTGAAATGTTGTTTTGTGTCATTGTTTATTTGTTATTAGTTATTGTTGTTGGTTGTGCTGTCACTGCAGACCTAATTTTCCCCAGAAGGACAATAAAGCTCTGAACTGAACTGATCTGAACTGAAAGCCTCCACTTTACCTAAATGAACGAGTTTCTTATAAGGTGACAGTTTATGTGTTGGAAAAAGATACAATGACTTATAAAAGTGGACACTCTGTAATGATGACGTAAACCATTTTGGTACATATCACAGCCATTGATAGGGCATACTGTTTAGGTGAGTCCCCCCATTAACTAACAGGTAAATACAAGTGAAATAACTACAAACAACAATTATCTGCTCATACATATTCAGCTTCAATAATATAGTGAATCCCTGGTCTTTGGGCTGGATGATCAAAACCTTTCATCAAAGAATTTCACCCATGACCAGTGTTAATTTTGCTGACAGTTTATTTCTGCCATCAACAGTCTTTTTTCCCCTGACAAAAACTAGACGGTAACAATTAAAAACAAGTGAAAATGGACAATAACTAAATTCACTGACGTTCTTGTCAACCAATAAAAACTAGACAAAAAAGCTTGACAGAGACTTAATCCAATCAGACCTAATTTCGTCATGCAGAAAGTAGAGACAGGCTGTGTGGAAAGATTGAACAAGTTAAGAGAGACATCCAGTCACAACTGCCTTAGCTTTGTGGTGGCAGGATAAGTTAGGGAGCCTTCCAATCAAAGCTACTCTCTTTACAAAGTGATAAACTCATGTAGAGCAGGTTCACTGTTTGTTGTCAATTCTGGTATTGTTACTGAGATGTTCTGCCAGGTAGCCTAAACAAAGATGGCTGCATTTCACACAAAAGTTAAATATGTGTTGTAATTTGTGTTAATTAATATTCAAATTTTACTAGCATTCAGTAAAGAGTTACTAGATGTTTCAAGTTATCCAAGAGTAAAACAAGACTTCAGAAATTCAAGGAAACATAAGAAATGCCTTACACTTTACATTTACACTACACAAATTTTAGTTGACAAAATGTACAGTAGATTTCAACAACTAAAATGTTGTGACATTGCATCAACTAAAACTAGACTAAAATCAAAACAATTTAGATTTCTGAATTATGACAAAAGCTAAAAGATATTTCGGCAGAAGACTATAACTTAAACTAAACTAAAAAGTGCTGTCAAAATTAACACTATGACAGTGCCACACCTGCTCCATCTCTTTAATTTTGTCGCCCAGCAGCTGTAAACCTCATGACAGCCTCAAACCACTTGGCAGTAATTGTTCACTTCACATTGTAGTACATTGAGTAATGATAATTAAATGAGTACGGATAACCATGGATTAATGGAGTGCTCCAAACAGACAGTGGCCACTCATTTCGAAAGCACTATTAAAACTAAATTAAAACAGCATAAAAATATAAAATAATGTCATTGTTTCACAAATATAAAACATTAGGGAGGAAAACTGTGCCAAAAAACGACCCAAAATCAATTTTTCCTGCTACAATAATGCCTCACACACCATCTGTCACTCACTTGCACCATCCTGTCAAAATACACACTCAATACCTATTTTCTCCTGGTCTCCTCCATCTCCTTTTCACACATACACACACACAAATACACACACCTTTATTCCCTCTACAGTAAGGGGACATTTATTCTGATTATGTTGGGCCCTGGAGATCGAAGATTGTAGTAATCAGAAAACTGGCCAGGCATCTATCACTGCAGCAACCAATCAAACAGCCGGCTCCACCGGCCGCGAATGGGAAAAATTACACACAGAAATGATTCCCACTGGCCAGTGTGTGTGTGTGTTCTGAAAATTCTACCCCTGTGAGGACAGAGTTTAGAAACACTGAAGTTTTCTGCTGTTAGATTTTTATGCTTTTTGCTTTAATGCATCTGACTTAGGAGACAAGGAGGGGTTAAAGGGACAGTGAGGTCAAAGCTAGGGCTAAGCAATTAACGTTCTTGGGGGTAAGAGGGTTTGGGGATTCATCTTAGTCGCAAGTTGGTCCTCAGTAGAACTGTGTGTGTGTTTGGGGAGTGTGAGGCTATTTGTTTTAGCTGATGATAAAGCCAGCAGTGTATTTGAAGAGACAGAGAGGAGGGAATTATGAGAAAGTGTGTGAGGCAGGTTTGGTAGCAGCTTCTCTGGGAAACTAACGTCCGGCTGGCTTGGATTTCACACAAACAGATAAACACACATGCATACTGTTCTTTGGCTTTGGCAGACAGTCAAACATATATGGTTTCAAATCTGCTCTGCTTCACATTTATTTAGACATTGACATGTATAGACACTCATGCCTACATGGACTGCTGCCTTAAACTAAATAATGTCGTTGAAATTTGGCTGTACAATTCTGTAGTAAAACTGTTAAAACATTTGAATATAAAATAAGATTCAGCAGTACCATAGGACGTCTAGAGCAGTGAGCCGCCCAAACTAACAGAGGGCACTCCCCGCTCAACCCCACCATCCACTGCTCTTGACCGTAACAACAGGAAGTATCCCTTCAGAAAACGGAGACAGGTAAAGCCACTCTAGCAGAAAATAAAGACATCCAAGGAGCCCTGCACGGGAGCTGTTTGAGCTCTACTTTGCAGATGGCAAAACAGTCCATGTGCCCATTATGTGAAAAGCAGCTGGCCCACACCTCATCCACTACGAATCCACTGGCTCAAAGCCTTCCAGCAGTACCTCATCAAGTTCTTAAGCCCTATGCAAATCAAACATCCCGGGTCAAGATTGCTGACAGAGGCGTGAAAAAAGACCTTCACCGATGATAGATTACTATGCAAGGACATGTGGCCTTGCACCACAGGTGGGGCCTTGGTGGAGGTAAATGGCAAAAAGAGCAAATGGTAATGCCTCATGTCTGTGTTGCAGCTGGGCCAATGGCAGAGAGAAGAGGGTACTGAAATATCTTTGGTTTTCAGTGTGTATGCTCAAAAAACATTCAAGTTTGATTCTTGGGGAAAATGATAGCCCTAATGCTAACATGCTTTAAGAGTTCCCTGATGACTGACTGTGCTTACATGAGGTGCTAACCAGAGGACAGAGCAGATAGAAAAATACAAGAAACATGACTGCTGATAAATGCCTTGCAAACTCTGTGCTCAGACTGTTTTTGTCTCAACTTCAAGTAATTCCTTGAACCTTAAATATACTCTCCAAATAAAAAAAAAACATCTTTTTAATACAGAGAGTTCAAACTTGTTCAAACTTTAAAATCTCCAGGATACTGTGAGACAAGCCTGTATTGATAACCAATGCTGGGATACCACTCACTTGGCTCAAACAAGTGATCTGGATGTTCTGACATCTCTGGAGTATGCCTGCTAACCTTGAGTGACTGTAACTTGATCTGTTTGAGAAAATCAATGGGAAACAGCCTTCTTGGTCCCAAATGTTGCAATAAGTTACTAAATATGGCACACAGTAGGGATGCACGGTATTGGATTTGTGCAGATATATCATTTACCAATTTTTCTAAAGTTATTATTGCTTAAACCAGGCACGTGACTGGACAGAATTTAACCCAGGACAATAAGATAGAGAGGCTCTCGAAATGTACCATTCTCACTTAATCTAAGCAAAATGAAAGAGATATAACAATAGAGGGGCTCCTAATTCTGGTGTATGAAATGGAAAAAATTTACTTCAATATGAGAAACTCTTAAAATAAAATGATTACCTGCCCTGCCCCTCACATTACAGCTGTACTAGTCACTGTTTAAAGCAGTTTTCAAGACTGACATCGATCTGTCCGTCATCACTTCAGAAAGCTTTGAGAACTGATAATTAAATAATTATTATTATCAATAACAAAACTTTACAGAACTCCTTTGTTACAAAGATTTGAAGCTTTAAAGCTTTATTTAAAGCAACCTCATCATCACTGCTCTCATCATGACCACAAACACCTCTGCCTCTCCTACATGGAAAAAAAATCACATCTGTAAGCAGAGGGAAGCAGAATCAGCCAAATAATTATTTTTATCGTCAGTTTTTTTCCTTACCTCTTGCTCATTTGCTGAGTTTCACAACTAGGTAAATTTATCAGTGAAGCCCCTCCTGTGTCTCAACAGAACTGCATATGCAAACTAAGAAAACATTTCTGGTGCTTGAATCCTCAGAAATGTCTTGATTTTGGTTGGCATGACATGTTTCATTTTACAAATTATGTAGCTAAACAAAAGTAAAGTAAAAATGGTCCAACATATCCTTTCCTTTTAAGGCACACTACAGTCTTGATGCCCCACTATATAGATATGATGATATACAAATAAAAAAAATCATAAAGTACACACAATAAGAATTCTATATTTTAACTTCACACTTCAGCCACAAATTATTTAACCATGGGTGACTTATGAATCTGTTTGTACAGAGGGCTATTTCATGTTTTGGCATTCTTTGTCTCTTAAACAATAAAGTTATGGGCACAGAAAAAAATCCATCAATTCTACTTTCAACATGATTAAAAACTGTTTATTTGGAGAGTGCTTTTAGCTTTTTTAAAAAAACTACATGAATCATAATACATTAATACCTAATTTAGTGATGCTCTTATTTTCTGTTGAACTAAGGTTTATCAGACAATGTGAGCAGAGAGGAGACTCATGCCAGAGTGTAGCTCAGAGTGTTTTACTGCTGACTCCTGAAGCTGAGAGCGGCACTATCGAAACAACAAAAGAAATGAAGACAATGCATTTTATATTTGTCTCAAAATCCTTTCAGGGTCTTTTTCCCGTGGGACACTCCAGCTTCTACACACACTCTGCAGGGGACAACAGGACCTCTGCAATCAATCCAACAAGATTTACACATATTCAGAGCAAAAAAGGAAGAAAAAAAGGTGGAGATGGGCATTTGTTGTTATTTTAGAGCTTTAGTACTCACAATACTTTCTGAACAAGAACCCGAATACTCTCTGATTTTACATGTTTTTCCTCATTTTTTAACATAAAAAAACAAGTAAAATCTTAGTAGTGAATGAAAAAAGACAAGTGATATTGGTGTAACTGTGGGCTACATTTTCATTTAAACTGTGTGCATAGAAAGAAACAACATTTAAAGTCAACATGAGTTCAAATCTTTGGCCACTGACAACACAAGATAAGTGTAAATGATCAGGTCTCTCTTGAAGTAGTTTTGTGTGGCTAATTTTTACATTTACACACTGACACTAACAGTAAAACATGCAATCTGTGGCAGTGGGACTTCAAATAAGAGTGGATTTAACAGAAACATGCTGGAACATTTGTTGATGCAGCGTGGCAGTAAATAGAAGTGCTATGACTTCATGTTATTGACACAGGAGTCCTGTATCATCCAACTTTTTTACACAGAAACAATGAACAAGTATTTCAAAATAAGATAAAAAAAGATTGGCTGAATAGGCAGAATCAATAATCAAGAATCAGTGTGTGTGTGTGTATTGAGGGGGCAGCTTTCTGGGGTCTGAGCTACTAAGGGGGGTCCTCTGAGGTCAGCAATGACATGGTCCACAATATTTGTGCAACGACAATCACAACACATTTTCAACTATACACAACATTACATACTGATCAACTTGCACAACTTTTCCAATTACTCCTCATTATATAAAGTTACAGTTTGAACTTGAACTGTTGTGCCAGTCATGCTGGGCTGATTATTGCAATGCCAGGACCTGAACATAAATCAAGATGCCAGAAAAGAAAGGAGAGGAAAAGAGGAAGCTGGCGAGGGCTTTAGACCCAAACAATAACCTTCTGAAGTACTTCTTTCAGTCGGCTTCAAAAGCTGATCTGGGGGATGCACAGGGGCCAAATTAAGAAAGGAGACTAGAGCAAATGTAGCAGAAGAAGGAGTCATGGAGGCAGCTGCCCAAGAGCAGGAGGATATTGATGAAAGGCATGTATTCATTTTAATCAATCTCATTACATGAGGGCGCCCATTGCTTGTGGCTTTCCGGGGCACAAACATTTCTCTGGGTGGACGTGGCCATTGCAGCATCAATAAGATCTTTTGTGGAGAGTATGCTATGACACACTGCAACATCCATGGGCTGTCTCATGTATTATCACTTATTTTCAAATCAAATACTGTATACAACAATGAGACATTTAATTATGACTACTGACAGGTGAAGTGGACAGCACTGATCCAAATGCAAAGATCTCTTCATCATGGGGCCTGATAGTGGATGGGATAAATTAGGCAGCAAGTGAACATTTTGTCCTCAAAACTGTCGGGTTAGAAGCAGGAAAAATGGGCAAGTGTAAAGTTGTGTTTGCACCAAATGCAAATTTCATTTTGTCGCTCTATGCAAAACACATCAAAAGAGATTGGGATAAATTGAAATTTGCATCACTGTCGCAGGACAATTTGTGATACAACTGTTGTGTGTATGATGGAAATTATCATGTGAGTGACTCAGATTTCAGCTCTTTTGCCCCTTTGACAAAGTTGAAAATAAAAAAACCTCGACAACAAATTTTCCTGTGGCTGTGGTGCAGGTAAGCTCAGCTATTTAACATTGCTGAGCTTATTGTGAATTAATTCAGCTTGCACAACGGCAGCTAGCGCAACCGTTTTTTATCTGAATTACTAGAGGTGATTGTGTTTTATGAGCAGAGAAATTATGTTGAACCTTGAAGAAGAACGACTAGAGCACCCAAAGAGAAATAATAGGCCTGGGAGAGAGGGATGATCCTCTAATGGGTGTCTTTCTATTTTGGAATTTTCTGGAACATTGTGTTTCTTGTTTCCAAGAACAGGAAGACAGCGATAGTAAAAACTTCCACCATGGTTGATCATGGATTGAGAAGGCAGAAGCATGCGTTTCTGAGGCTAAGATCCTTCATGGATCTAAAGGGGGAAATTTCGCCCTTTAGAAATATGATCAAATAGAGCATACAAATAAATTTAGTCATGTAAAGATGCATTGCAGATTTTTTTTTTTGCATTTGGTGTGCAAACAACAAAAGGATTTGAGCAAATTTGACAAAGAGCAAATGGCTAGACAGCTGTGTAAGATCATCTCCAAAACTGCAGCACTTTTGGGGTGTTCTCGTACTGCAGTGGTCAGTGTCTCTCAAAAGTGGTCCAAGGAGAGAACACTAAAAGGTCACGAGTGGTCAAGGCTCTCTGATGCAGCTGGGGATTAAGGCTGGTCTGTGTGGTCCAATTCAACAGATAATCTAATGTTTCTCAAATTGCTGAAGAAGTTATTCTGGCTCTGATAGAAAGGAGTCAGAATACTTCGAGCGTCACAGGTTGTTGGGGTTATAAGAGTGGCAGTTGGCCATTATGTTGTGCCTGATCGATGTATTTACTTAGTTGAGCAAACCCAGAAATAATGTTTGTACATGTAACCCTTCAATTGTTACATCCCAGGAGCACCGAACATCCATGTAACCAAGCACTCCTAACCATCACTAAAAGCAGAAGCGATCATTCATAAGTGAACAATATTCATCAAGAAAAATAAAATTCACTGTCTAATATGGTAGACAGCATTTCTGTGAGAATGTAAGGCTACAAGAGTTACTCCTGTAAATGACTTTTACATGATATGAGACACTGTAACATGTTAGAATGAGCTCACATATGGCAAGGCAATTGGAAAAATGTCTGCTTAAGCTATACTAGGTGCCTTTGTAACCTTCACAATGACAGCTGTGATCAGATGTCACACAGCTGAACACACATCAACACACAATCGCGAGAAGAAAGATGCTATCAGCTAAAGCTGACGACAGGGCTGCAAGTTTCTGAGCAGTGCAAGAGTCAGTGGGGGGGTCAGCATGTGAGTATGTGTAAAGGACTGCTATCTTGTGTGTCTGTGTGTGCATTTGTGATGCGTGTGTGCAATATTTCTCTCCATCTGTTCTCCCTTCCTGCTTCAGACCCCAGTTATGTTTTCCCACTGTGATCCTGCTGTTGTTAGCTGTGCAGCTAAGGGTCTCGCTCTATGTGTGTCTGTATGTGTGTGTTTTTGTGAGTCTGTAAAAATGAAAATGGTCTATTTAGACAAGGTGGTATCATTGGAATAGGACTCCTCCCAATCTCCTTTACACACACTCTGCTTCACACCTTCTACCTCCCTGACTCCCCTGGTTTACAAAGCATCATTATGCTTCCCCCTCAACCCCCACCTCTCCACAGCCCTCGCTCTCACTTTGCAAACACACACACCCGCACATGTTACTAGCATCTGGTCCCAGTCTGTCATGTCAATAACTTCCTGCCACACTGAAGTGTGTTTGTGCGTCTTAGCAAAGGTAAATCATAAATGGAGGCCATCATCACAGCTGGATGCTAATGTGCTATTTTTTCTTCCTGCTAATGGACAGATGCAGGTGAACTGTGTTTGCTGATGTTACAGCAGTAGAAAAATCACTTGTTTCTCCGCTACAAGATAAACAGGAGTTTGGCCTTAGGCAGCCATATCTCAAAATCAGCAAACTGATTTCTTCAAGTATGTTAGGACTCAGAATCAGTCAAATGTGTGAGTCTGAAATATGATATTTTACAAGGTAGTAAACAAAATTACATGAAAGTGACAAGAGTGAAATTGTTAATTCCCTACCGTACCTTAGAGTGGGACTAGTTCATACTGGCTCCTTAAACTATAATTCACATGTAGTGACTAGAATAAGACAACTTTTTCCCGTTGTACTTTTTTCAAATGCACAAATAGTGAGATTAGGACAATTTTTACCTCTTCTCTTTTTTACATAGATGGATGCAAGGTAAAGAGACTCAAACACCACTTCTTCCATAGAGTTGAGTGTTTTTTTCTGTTACTCATTAAAGAAACAGTATTATTTTCATACATATTTCCATCAAAACTCTGCAGTTAGAGTTTTCACCTGCACTAGACCCTGGCAACACATCACTCCGACCCTCATCCAACTCCACTGGCTTCCTATCAAGTCCTGTATCAACTACAAAATCCTCCTCCTCACATATAAATCTCTCCATGCCCTGGCTTCTCAGTACCTTTCTGATCTCTCCCATCCATACATACTATCCTTTAACCTTCGGTGTTCAGACACCGGCCTACTCTCCATACCCAAAACCAAACTCAGATCCTATGGAGACAGAGCCTTCACAGCCCCTCTGGAACACTCTTCCTGCAGACATCCATTGCGCTCCATCTCTGGACATATCCAACAAATGTCTCAAGCACGAACTGTTCACCACAACATACAGTTTTCATTAAAGCACCCTTACACTCATCTTCCTCCCCACACAGTGTGTCCATGTCTGTGTTTTCAGGTCAGCGTCCTTGCGTTTCCGGAAAGGTGCTATATAAATTAAGGATAAATTATTATCATTATTATCTTCACAAAAATTTGACGTTTCACATTTGTATTAATTTGGTTTCTTGAACCAATGACTGAAATAAATGTTACAAGCATACAAACTTTTTCAACAGTATCTTATAAAGCTCAGAGTATTTGATAATAGGACAAAGAGTTCCTCCAGAACAGCTGATTGTGTCGATCTGTCTTCTGATTCTCCCTGTCTTCAACTTAACGGGTCTAATTTACCCCTCTGTATGTCTCCCTCTCTTTTCTCCCCTCAGTTGCTGCCTCTCTGCTTGTTTTCTTTCCACTGTCGATCTTTTAGTACTGTTCATAAAATTGGCCCAGATTGCTCCATGTATTTTTACCGGCTCTGGGAAGCCTGTGTATTGGCATTTGTGTATATTAGCTACCAGGCTGTGGTATAAATCTGTATTGATGATATGGCAGCCCCTATGGGACACGGCGGATGAGGGCCAATCCTGGAGACTATTGACTGGTGTGGAATTGCTTTTGTAATATTGTTTGGGAAGACGGACGGCTGTGAGAGGAAAGAAAAAGTGAAAAAAATAGAATTGAAATTACAGCCAAGGTGTGATTTTTCTGTTTCTTTTATTGTTTGTAGCTTTGTGTTAAAGCTCAGAGGGCTGAGGAGATGAGAAATAACAGGAAGAAAGGGAAAATAAGAGAGCAGAATCAATTGTAAAAAAAAGGGAAAGGTGGATGTAAATGCATGAAAAAGAAGGAAAAGCAAGAAAAAGACAATTTGAGGAAACAAATGTGTTGATATAAAGGAAAGAGGGGGGGACTGTGGTGTAAACATGGGGGGAGGAATAGTTGTAATTATTGTAATGAGGGGTCTTGAACGGTTGTCAGGACCTGTGAGGAGGACAAAGCCTGTTGTCTGTTTATTTATTTTTTTAAATCAGAGTGGTGTCTACACCCAAAAGGATTATTGTCGTTTTGTTGCGGGAGATGGAAAATATGGTAATATCAGAAGTTTTTGTATTACATCTAGACAGCGAATGTTAAAGTCACAGGAGGCAACAATTCTGCCACTGTCAAACTGTATCTCCAAACCAGCTTCTAAACTTAAAAGTAGCCAGAAGAAAAGCCGTTTTCTTGCATTAATGCTGATATCATTAACATATCTAACTTACAAATATATTCATTTGGTCCAGTCAGGACTTGTATCTAAGTTTTTGAGGTTGAAATAACATACTTTGCTTTATACATCACTAAAGGGGGTTATTTACATGGGTTGATGTTTCATATCTTCATAGGTATCAATCATTATGTCTCACTCAATTAATCTTTATTAGGATTGTGCAGGTTAATAACGAATATTGTCTTTAGACATATATAAGAGTGGGAATATGCCATCCTCAGTGCAAATTTTTGTTTGATTTAATTTTCTAAAATTACACATTGTTATTTTTATTGTTGTTTTACTCATCAATGAGTCCCCCCAGAAAACAAAATTTTGTAATATTAAGCAAAGGGGACAATAGCAAGAAAAAAACTGGCTGTAAATCTTTGGTAGATTCAAAGTCTGGTTATAGAACATAATCCTTTGTCAAACACTTTGCTGTATGCTGTAGATCAGTTGTTTTCAAAAGGGTAAATAAATAACTCAAAAGTAAAATAGTAAGCAGCATTTAAGAGCGCCTTAGTACACTAATGAGCCCCCCATTTGACCCTGCCCCATTAAAAAAATAGATTAAAGTGATACATATTTCTCCAATTCAAAAATGCAGTAGGCACACAGTTTTCTGTCTTTTTGTTGTGTTTGAATACACTGATTTTTTTCTGCATTTATATTATGTGTTGAGAAATGTCTGAGTTTGCTTTGCAGGGTCTTAAATACCTGACAATATAAAAATTTAAAATAAAAGTTATGGATAATGGGTGTTTATGTACAAGGAATTGCCAAACATGTAAAAGAAGAGCTAAAATCACACATTTTCAACACAAACTAACAACAAATTTTGACTGAATGTTGAACTGTACAGTGCACCATCAAGGATTCAATACCAAAGTGTTGATAGCATGAATTTTTCGGTTTCCGGCCCCGACAGTTCTCATGTATTTTTGCCCTTTTTTCTGTACTTGTTTGGCTACATTTGTGCCTGCATCGCACAGGGGTGCCATGCCTCCTGCTGTGGCAAGCAGCAATGTGCTAAAGTCAAGCCAGGGAGCCACACTACGGTTTTGAAAGGAGAGGCAGGAGCATGGAATGAGGGGCCCTCATTCCTTTAGTCCATGGTGTGAGTGGGGGTGAAGATAGTTGAGCATTTGCCAGAACTGAAAATTAAAAATGTCTGAACTAATCAATACTGCTGTCAGGCCTCATAGCCAGGTCTTGTAACGAGTGTGATCTTATCAAACATCTGGCTCAAAACTACATCCAGTTTTGCGGGGGGGGCATTAACTCCTATCAGCCGAGTGTTTCAATTTAAGCACAACATATACACTTCTTACCATTGTTTTGGTAAAACTGTTGTAACTCAACAACCAAACTGATAACAAGCTGACCTCTGCAGAATCTTTTAATCTGCCGCTGCATGAAAAGCACACTGGGAGTTTTGTCAAAAGTCCTGTTGGTTAGAAATTGTAATCCATTTAAAGTTCCTGTTGAATTTGGCTCAGTAACTTCTTAAAACAAATTGATGAGCCTAAAGGAGTTCTATCGTGTGAAAGGACGTGGTTGTATTATGATGCTTTCAAAGTCAGCTCAGGAAAATTACTTTTAGATGAATAATAATAATAAATGTTATCTTAATATGCTCAATGGAATTTCAGGGAAAAAATTGATTTGTCTAAACTTGAATAACTACAGCTGTTCAGAGAACAATTGTTGAAGTCTTAACAGCATTCTAACAAAGATTGACAAAGATATAAGCTAGGCTAAAAAGCACTTAAAAGTACAATATTTAATAAGTGTTTTTTTATTGGGGGGGGGGGGTTAAATTAAAACTAAGACAAGAAAAGAATAATCAACAATGTCATGTTGTTGTTATATACTTAGCTTCAATCTAATAATGAACATCATTTTTAAAGAAACTTCATTGGCCAATGCTGTCAAACCTGAACAGAACCAAAACAACTAGAAAACCATGATATACCAAAGCGTATTGTTAAATCCCAAATGGATACGAAGCGCTGTCTCTTCACGAAAAAGCCTTTTATTAAGGCTCCCAAGTGAAATTCCATATTCCACCACAACTTTGGCCCCTCAATACACTTCTGCATACATACACTCACAGACTCTCTTAAAGGAGCACAGATGAAGGCCCAAATGAGCACAGTGTTATAGTGATAGGCACACATATCCTTGATAAGACTCTACATGTGTTACATTTATGTTGTTTTTGTTTGTTTGTTGCAGAGTGATAAAGGAAATTAGTTGTTCAGCTGTCTTTTTTATGCTATTTTTGGCATGTTTAGGCTATTTTATTAACAGGATAGAGACAGTGCTGGATTCTAACCTGGACCAGCAGAAGTACACCATATTGCCAAAAGTATTCGCTCCCCCATCCAAATAATCAGAATCAGG
Source organism: Scarus forsteni (assembly GCA_036419115.1). Classification (NCBI taxonomy): domain Eukaryota; kingdom Metazoa; phylum Chordata; class Actinopteri; order Labriformes; family Labridae; genus Scarus; species Scarus forsteni. The sequence continues at coordinate 25,896,347 of JAZDUH010000066.1, read as the reverse complement.
TGTTCCAATCACTTCCATGGCCACAGGTGTATAAAATCAAGCACCTCGGCATGTAGACTGCTTTTACAAACATTTGTGAAAGAATGGGTCGCTCTCAGGAGCTCGGTGAATTTCAGTGTGGAACTGTGATAGGATGCCACCTGTGCAACAAATCCAGTCGTGAAATTACCTCGCTCCTAAATTTTCCACAGTCAACTGTCAGCTGTATTATAAGAATGTGGAAGTGTTTGGGAACGACACCAACTCAGCCACGAAGTTGTAGGCCACCTAAACTGACGGTTTACAAGAAAAGTTGACGGTCGCCAACTTTCTGCAGTCAATTGCTACAGACCTTCAAACTTCGTGTGGCCTTCAGATTAGCTCAAAAACAGTGCACAGAGAGCTTGATGAATGGGTTTCCATGGCAGAGCAGCTGCATCCAAGCCTCACATCACCAAGTGCAATGCAAAGCGTGGGAACAGTTTGGAGCTGGCCCCTTCCTCTTCCAACATGACTGTGCACCAGTGCACAAAGCAGGTCCATTAAGACATGGGTGACAGAGTCTGGTGTGGATGCACTTGACTGGCCTGAACAGAGTCCTGACCTCAACCTGATATAACACCATTGGGATGAAGGGGGTGGGGGGTGGGGCAGGCCTTCACGTCAAACATCAGTGTGTGACCTCACAAATGCGCTTTTGGAAGAATGGTCAAACATTCCCATAAACACACTCCTAAACCTTGTGGACAGCCTTTTCAGAAGAGTTGAAGCTGTTATAGCTGCAAAGGGTGGACCGACGTCGTATTGAACCCTATTGATTAGGAATGAGATGTCACTTAAGTTCATATGCTAGTCAAGACAGGTGAGTGAATACTTTTGGCAATATAGTGCATATGCGTAGTGCCTGATTGCTTACCACTCCGCCAAACCAGCACCACGTGTGCAGCTGTCTTAATCAGGACCAACACAGTCATGTACACTCACCTGAAAGCCTGCCAGAACAGGTGTTATGACAGTTATCAAACAAGACAAATGAATCTGAGTTTTCATTCACACCAAGTCAGACTCATCATTCAAAAACTGTTCTCAATGCATTTTATTGAGTGACCGAGGATTGAATGAACAGGTGCTTAGTTATTCAGTCAGTCAGTCAGACCCTATTAATATGGAGGAGACAGTGTGTCCATCCCTTTGAAATAGGAGAAGATCAGATGCTGCAGATGACAAGACTGTCAATGAGACAATCAGCACTTATTTTTACATATCAAAAACTGCAGACATGTTGTTCATGACAGATCTCACAGGTGGAGAAAAAAACAGACCCACTACAGTTAATATAACAGTATATACGTATAACATTAGCTAGCTATCTAGGCTATTTTGAGGCCAGCTCCAGCTGTCACATGTTGTCTCCTGTCACGTTGTCAGCAAAAGGAAAATTTTTTTGAAGTAAAAATGCCACAAACAGAAATGCAGTGATTCCTTACCTACATCCTCAGTAACATAAACATTCAAACTAATCCTTTAATGTAAATATCCTTGCCCATGCACTCTATTTAGTACATACAGGCATCTAAGTGCTACCCCACCTTTTATATAAACACATACCAGAGGTGTTTGGGTTCCTGCAGTGGCATCCCTCGAGGGACCCATGCTGGATAGCACAATGCAAATTGTGTTTCCTGCCATTGTCTCAGTCTGCCCATTTTTCTTCTGTCCCTTGGAACACACACACACAAACACACACACAAACACACACACAGATATAAACCAGACTTTGTGCTCCTCCGGTGCTGCAGAAACTGCTGTTGTCATTGTTGTTGTTGGAAATTGCACTGTCAGCTGAAAATGCTTCTGTTACGCGATGTGCGTATAAGACACAGGATGGGACAGTAAGCGAGAGAGCATCTGTGTGTTAGGGTGAGTGCATTTGTGTGTGTCAAGGAACAGCGGCCTTGCCCTGTCTCAGGCCTGTCATGTGGATTCATAACCCAATCCCACACAAACACTTTGTAAGGGGGTTTTCTGAAAGACCCCTCTCTGCTCCTTCCAAAATACTCTGGAAAAAATGAGGAAATGAGGAAACATGGACAGTCATGATACAATTCACCACTTTACGCAACAATTCTGCAATGTATTGGCTCTAAGGAAATCATTAGAAAGGTCCAAACCATATAAATCTAAAGTTACAATTTTACAACACATTGCATATCATGATTTAAGAGATGATACAACTTTGTTAGTAAGGGCTAACTATTTACCAATCAGCTATGGTGGCCAGTTTTGTGCCTTTTAGTTTGTTTGTTTTTTGCTTAAACAGTTTTATCACCCACACCCAGAGATTTTGGATCAAACCACAATTCCAATGAAGTTGGGATGCTGTGTAAAACAAAAAAAAAACACAATACATATTTTGGACTGCAGGAAGGCCAAGCTGGTACCTGTAATGCATGCTAAGGAGTTAGCATTGTCTTGCTAAACTTAGCAGAGCCGACCCTGAAAAGACCTTGCTTGGATGGCAGCACACTCCACCAAAACCCGTACGTGCCCTTCATCACTAATGGTGTCTTCACAGATGTGCAAGTGACCCATGCCATGGGCACTAACACATCCCGATACCATCACTGATGCTGGCTCTTGAACTTTACCCAGAAAACAATCTCAGTGGCCCTTTTCTCTTCTAGCTCTTTAGCTCTAGCTTTAACTCAGTGCCCTCTAGTAGTGTCCTCTAATCATCAGCATCAGGTACAGGCAAGTATATCATGAAAAATGGTAATGCTGAAAGCAAATAAAACACAACAAACAGCAAGCATATCTGGCCTAACACAATACTGATGCCTCTGTGGACAGTTTCAAGCTGATTTACAAAGTCAGCCAGCTTGTTTTTTCCAGGTAATTCAGGAACAAGCTGTGTAAACACCATCTTATAAAGCTATAGAAATTTGAGGAATGTTGGAGTGAAGAAGTCAAAAATAGGAAAGAAGAAATGCATATAATCAATAACTGGAAAGAGAGGTGTTTGAACTGACAACAATAAAAAAATAAATAATAAATGGGGAAAAAAAGATTTCCATTGTGAAGGAAATGGAAAAAGTAAAAACACGGCTGCTAGAAAGAGCTGAAGGGTTGTAATCTGCCATTAATTTGGCTTGGGCTAAACCACAAGAGAATGCTGGGAAATCAATGAAGGCTGATTGCTACTTTTACAGAGCTGCAGAAAAACACTGAAACTAACTGAGCATTTTTCTGCTCTTGTATCTGCAGCTATTTGTCTCTCCCTCTCTCTCTCCCTCTCTGTCCTGCACAATCCTGCACTGGCAGTGTGTTCATTTTATTGGAAGAATATTAGACAAACACAGCTGAACCCACAAAGCGGTGAGCAATGTTGGAGTTGACACAGTTTGACTGATTGCAGTGTGTGTATGAGTGAGGGTATGAGAGTGTGAGAGCAGAGGGAAAATGCAGTTTATAGGTTTGACATGTATCCATCATTCAACACCTCTGTCTTCTTTTCCAGCTATTATGTAGATATAAACACACTCTGGGTCACACATGACATGTTTAGCACTTCACTGCCACTGTCATCTACTCTAAAAAAAACACAATAAAAAATCACAAGAAAGTGCCTCTTGGCACAGAACACACGCAGGAGCAAATATGATCATGCTTCACTCACATCTCCTGAAATTAATTCAGTTATGCACAAAATATTTGCAACATGTTTGCATAAGCCTGCCTTAAGCACTAACAGTGTCACAACCACCACTGGATCCCGAAAAGAAAAGCAGGAGAAGATGTCAGCGTTTATAAAGCAGCAGACCAGTGATGCACGGGTGCAAATTGATCAGGAAGCTTGTTGACGCACGGCAGTGATGAGAAATAATGAAGCAGGAAGGAAACGTTTACAGAGAGCACAGGATCCAGGAGAGTGACAGAGGTGCTGCTTTCTGCAATTATTCTGTCAATGTACTGAAATTACACAACAAATGTCTTCCCCACAAACTTGACCCAACAGTTTTGTTTTTTTTTTGCTAGGGGCAAAAAAGTTTAAGGCCAGATTCACAGAGATTGTGCTCCACTCGCTATTAGCACCTTCATTATCAAACAAAAAGTACCCAGAAACTGCAAAAAGTCACATAACACACTTAAGCATAAGGTAGCAGTATCACAGGAATAGTTCTTCTCTCTTTATTACTCTTAGTAGGAATTGTATATTCTTATTGAAGGAAGTTAATGAGTATAAAACTACAAGGGAATGAATAGGATTTCAATTTAGGTTAGTGTACACATTCTGAGTTACACATACTTAATTATGAGCTTTTAACACTGAACTAATGAGGAACTTCTTTAGAAAAAACACAGTTTTTAGCCTGCTAACTCTTTGTCATGATAATGCAGAATTAGGTACCAATAATCCCTCCATATTGGCAGGTAAACAGCGAATTAACTGCCAATTGGCATGATTATAAGTAGCAAGTTGATGGTGAATATGGTGACCTTAACATCTGTTTTGATTGTTAAATAGGCAGATCAGGCAAATTCATCATGCTTTTTATCAAAAGAAAAATACGAGTCTTGGGACAAATTTGTTGGGTTGAGTCCAAACTTCTTCCATAAATTCACTTGCACATTCACTTGAATATAATCTCCTTTAACAGGGAGGTTCATTCAAAATTTTCACATCACTTCAACTTTCTGTCACTCCTCCTCAAACTCTGAGCTTTTGGCTGGGAACCAGTTCAAAACATTTGATTTATGAGAGAAAACACTGCCAGCTGCTTTTCCACTATGGAGTGTTGATGCTGTTCAGTACTTAACATCATGATCTCAGAAAAACACCAACAAAGCAACAGCATCACTGGAAAACAATGTGAATTAATGAAATATGTGTTGTTTTGATTTTTTACCCAGTGGTTTTTTTAAAGTGGCAAGAGCTGGCATGTTAAATGTTCATCTATTCCAGCGATTTGAAACTGTGCATCCACATGTTTAGACTCTCAGACCCATGAAGATAGCATACTGTAGTGTCAAAGTCCATCTTAACAGGAAGATGAGTTTTGTTGAATTGGATCAAAGACATCCCCTCTACTGGACCATGGCCCAAAAACCTCCCAATGAAAGTTTAAATTTTCTCTTTTAAAATGTTTTCATACGTGAACTTTGGTAATATAAACAACTGCTTGTAGACTGATGAACTAGAAATCTCCATAGAAGGAAAGAAGTGCTTTCTTTTATGTGATTTGTTTTATTTTCTCTTGTTTTGTAATTTTTTTGATTGTTTAGTTTTCTGGCATCTATGGATCAGAATAGACTTCAAACCAACCTGTTCAGGACTGCATACCCCACTTGAGAATATCATACGTCCTCTTCCTCATTCCTGTCATTACCTGTGGTGCTTGCTATTGTTGATTTTGTTATCATTGTTGATTTTATTGCTTTAAATGATTTTATTGTTGTTGTTTTAATCTTGTACAGCAACCTTGAGTGTCCAGAAAGGCACTTTCAAATAAAATGCATTGTTATTATTAGTATTTAGAATGCTGTCAATCAATCAGTCAATCTTTATTTGTATAGTGCCAGTTAGGGATGTAACAAAATTTCGTGCCACGAAATTTTGCGAAATACAAAATGACAAAATAAAATTCAAAGACGCACGAAATAAAAGCACAGGTGCGCGCATCACTGAGACTGGTGATTTTTTTACCCTCTTCGCCTATCGTAGCAAAACACTTGCTTCAGAATGGAGGAAGACGAGGTCGAGGAATTAGCTGACGCTCCTTCCTTGTGTGGACCTATTTTGGCTTCCCATGTAAGAGACGATAGAACGGTGAGAAGATTGCGTACAAAACAACAACCGTGTGCAAAATATGCCGCTACAGTTCGCCGTATACTGTGGCGAGTACAACTACCCACTACTTTGAACTGGAGACAGGCAGCAAAAAAACAATATTTGATTTTTGCATCTACTGTTGAGTTGACAGAATTTGATCATACTTGAAGATCAGAAGTATATGCACTGTTATAGGCTAAATATTATAGTTCACAGTTCAGACATTTATAGGTCTAAACTGCAGCTCTAAGGACTAATATTTGTTTCCTTTTCATTCAAGAATGTAGGTATCCTGATTGTTACAACAACAAAGCACTTTTATTGAGATTTTATGTTTGTATTTGCACTGTAGTCTAAATAACGGGGAAAAACTACATTTTTTTTCAAAGAGCATTTATTTTGTTCTGATGCAGCAACATTTTTTGTATGTCTGTATTTGGAAGAAAATAAAGAAAATGAAATTTTTGCACAACTTCCTACTGTTGGGGATTTTCTAGAATCTTTATTTTGTATCGTGAGTATTTCGTATCGTGAGCCCTGTTTCGTATTTCGTAGCATTTCGTGAGTTGACCATTTTGTTACACCCCAAGTGCCAGTTCATGACTAATGTGATCTCAAGACACTTCACAATAGAGCAGGCCGAAGCCCTTCCCTTCATTTTATAGATACACATATATGCATATCAATATACACCTACACACACATGCATCCAGAGATGGATCCATCCAGGCAGAGACAAAGGGACCTATATCACATTGGTCTCTGCTAAATACAGACTCAATCAATCTGTAGGCTCTTTGTATAGCACCATATTTGTTGAATATAAATTCTAGTCCGGTGTTTTTCAACACTTTCTCCATCGGGGCACCCTCAAGAAAAACTGTAGATCTTTAGTTACCCTATTCAAAATTAACAGTTTAAAGGGTAACTTTCTACATTTCTCCAACTGCCAACTTAGACAAACAAGCTGTAGTTTAGGTTAATTCTACACTTACACTTGTATCTGTACATTACTATTGACTGGTATCCTGAGCCTGTAACAATCCACACAACCTTGTCATCATTTGAGCAACAAGGTAGCTAGCCCTCACAGCTTCAGGAAAGAATTAAGTTCAGAAACACAAGAAATACAAACCAGAAAATTGCTGCTAAAAACCCACATGCAGTATGGCAAACAAGATGCAAGGTAGGAATGAAACAAAGCCCAAAACCTTACTCCAACTCGTAACTGCTGCTGGTTTTAAAAACGGTGGAGCACTGATTAGCTTTTCTGTCTCTTCCTGTGATCTCCCTGCTACAGAGGCCCCTGTAGGCCTGAAGCACTCCTGATGCTGTACTTGGTTATGCCGAGTTTCCTGCTCTTTCAAATGCTTTCTGGGTTGTTGATGGTTGGGGCTTTTGTTTTGTTCAGATCTTGCAGAACGTTTGCCATTAATGCATCTGTTTTTTGTTTTTGTGTGCAGTGCTTTATTTCATTAGCAGCACATTTCTGGTTTGTATCTCTTTTTATCCTTTTGGTTGTGTTTTTGTACTTAATTCTTTTTTGTTCTTACAGCTGCTTTCCTTGTATTGAACTGCACCGGGCTATTGTAAACCATTTGAACTCAATGACCACCATAGAAAAATCTTTCCGGCCAACAGAAGTTGAGATTACAACCTAAAGAGTTTCTTTACTTAATTCATTGCTATTCTTGAAGCTGTTCTGCTCTTACTGAACTGCATCAAGCCATTGTAGGCCTTCATCTACCCCCGTAGCTATCAAGCTCCACATGATGAAAACAGATGGGACTAGAAGAGCTACACTGCTGCACAGAAACTGCAAAATGTGGATTTTGTTGAACACCACAAAAAATTGTCAAATAAAGAGACTGTTTTTACAGTTTTTCCCTCTGTGAGAGACCCCTTAAACAGACTGCATACACCCATGTGACTTATATTCTGGGGTACAAAGTGATTGAATTCATGGAGTGTACAAACCCAATCACTGCCAGCAGCTCCACAACAAGACAAGGCAGATTTTTCTTCAACAAATTTCTTTTTCGAGTGATGACTCAGCAGTTAACTCGGTGTGGAGTTCAAAAAGTGGAACTCCTGTGGCTTCATCCTTAAAAGTCCCTGCAATAACAGATTGTTGAGAACTGGCCCTGTGAAAGGAAGACGAATACCACAGAGTGGTTTTCATGAATTCATCAGGATACGCCTCACGTGGGGTTAGCTGAGGCAGCTGGAGAAATCAGATCCAAACACATCCGTCATATTTACACATATTCATGGATCTTCTTTTGCGGCGCACGTCTCATCCAGTCAACCACAACAGCCCTCGCTGTCTCGCAGTCTTTTTCGTTACTCTTTTCCTACTCTCTTGCCCTCACCTCCCCCCCGTCCACACTCACACACACACAAATTCAGGCATCCCCATTCCACCCCATCCCGATCATTAATTCAAGGCAGTAAGTATAGCAGGCTAGCGAGCTATAATATAAGCAGATGAGATTGAGAGGGGGCCAGCTTCTTCTAACAAAGAGTCAAAAGGACAAAGCTCGGCCACTGTGAGGCAGGGCTATAATGAAAGCATTAAGATAACTGTTCAATATTTATGAAAGTATGCTGGTCTCAGGACACACTCACATACACACACAGACACACACACAAAAAGAGGCAGAGAGAGCAACAGTCTTTTGGGCCATTCATTATATGAATTGATTTAGTTGAGTTCTCCCTGGTGGTCTCTCTGTGATATCAAGCTTCCTCATTCCATTCAGCCTCTGTATGTGTGCGTGCTTGTGTTTTTGTGTGTGTCTTAAAGCCAAACAGTTTTAGTAAAGGCATGAGTATATTTAAACAGGAAAGTGGGGAGACAGTATGTGTCTATGTGTGCACGTACCTACACAACCCGAGGACAGCGAGAAAATTTTAGTGAATAGTAACATGTCCACTGCATATTAACGTGTATATGACTGAAAATGTGAGAACCTTTGCTTAGTCATATGTTAACTCATTAAGGTAATTTCTTATCAAGTGTCAAGAAAGAAAAGTGTGCCATGTGTGTCTTTGGACCCTATCTTGACTGCGTGAAGCACTTGTCTAAACTGTTTTGACACATGGCAGTTCGGGGAATGTCAGCCCCTTTTTTTTTCTGTTGCTATTTTGTGGATGCATGCTCTCAGTGAAAAGCCAGGCGCAGGGTGCAAAGAGGACGGATTATGTGACTTGGTAAACATGGGTGTGTTTTCAGGGTAGCGTAGATAAAACCAATCAGAGTGTCTGCTCTCATTCCCTTAAATCAGAGTGTGCCAAGCAGCAGGGGTCTTGGTATTATACAGCTGGTGCAGCTGTTTGGTTTTCATTCTAACTGGACTATTATATTCCTCTCTTGTTTTGTGACACAATACTGAAAGAACACACACAGAATGAGCTCAGATTAAAGTCTTTTTTTCATTGAAGCATCAAGAGCATATAAAACAAACCAAAATAGCAGACAGAAACTTCCTAATGAAAAAAAACCTCATTGATTATCAAAATCTCCTTTGAAAAAGAAGTGGCTCAGACCTTTATATGTTCGTAATAGAACTGTCTCCTGTACATCAAACAACCATTGGGTTTAATTTTCTCATTTTTCTGCAGGAATCCTTGGCTCAGTTCTCTATGACATGCTTAAAACACTCTGCACAGCCCATTTTATTATCTGTGAGCATAATGAGATTGATAAGTATGTATACTGGTATAAGAAATGCAGCTCTGTGCTTTGAGAAAATATTAAATTCTGTGTGTTTCTTCTTGTTTTTGGAGGTATTACACACTGGAGCACAAGGGTCCCACTGTCCCTGCTCTACTCTTGTTATGATATTCAAAGTGAAATTTCAACAAAGTTCCTGATATTTCATAATTGTAGTTGCACAATGATCAAATCACAGGACATGTAATAATGATCATTTGACCTGAAACACATGCAGCCATTGCTGTGTTGGTTAACGGAGAATAAAAGCTCTTCTCTGTATCTGCCTTCTCAGAGAAGAGGATAATGTAGGTGAGGACTCTTTGTGTCTTCTGTACACATGTAAATGAGGATGCTGCTGCAGTTGCAGACAAAGTCACATGAAGCATGAAGTTAATCTCCATTGAGAATTCCATCCTATTAACTGTGTGTTGTCTTGCTGCTTGTCAATGCTCTGGCCAAATATGTAATCTACTGATTGCATAGATTTGTGTTTGGTGAAGCTTAGTACTACGCACATAATTCTGGGGTTTGTGGTTTCTGAATTTAACACTCTTTAAATGGAAAGCAAATACAATACTTATGTATCCCAGAAAGACATACGTATGTATATTAGTGACATCATATCATGAAAAACAAGGTTGCTTATGATTTTAGAATATTAACCTGCACAGGCCTCCATCCTGGAGTGAAACTGTGATACCTCTATTTGATGGAGTCCACATTACCACGCTTGTTTATGTACAAAAGAGGATTCAATAAGAGAATATGGGTATATGGACCTCGGAAAATCATGTCAGTATGTTTTGAAACAACAACATTTTGAGAAATACATAGTTTATTTGTGAATTTACATGATCAAATTACACTATCCCATAATCCCAGCCCTGAGCGAAAAGTAGTATACTTCAAGTTCATTTTATTAAGTATGCTTGAGTATTAATATAAGTATAGTAAATGTAATGTCGACCATGTACTTGTAGTGTATTTAAAAGTACTAATTTAATATCTGTTTGGACTAAATTGGAACATTTCTAAGTTTACAAATGCATTTTTTTAAGTTTACTTTAAAAGGTCATGTTAACGTTACAAAAGTACACTTTCAAGCATACAACAAGTATCTTTGTACTACTAGTGTACAAGGTATAGTCAACATTTTAGTTTGTTGAAACATACTTATGGTATACCCCAAAGGTACATACAGATAATGCAAATGAGCACATATACTATTTATTGTAAACTTTGAAACTCCAACACTAAATGATCTTGAACATGTAAGTTTGTTGAGGGGTAACAACTCAAAGCAAAAGTGAGAAAAATATTTGTATTCTTCTTAGTGCTGTCAGACGATTTAAAAAATTAACCTAATTAATTACCGGATTTATAATTAAGTAATCTAATTAATCGCATTTTAATCTCATATCTGCTTAAAGTACCCAAATAAAGAATTTGAATTCTAGGATATTATAAAATTGTAGTGCATGAATAATCAAATGAATACACTAGGAAGTGAAGATTTGTAAATCCACATTTTTATTGGTGACTAAACAAAACCAAAGTCAGGGCAACTTGTCCAGAAAATTCTAAGCTCAATCAGGCAACTCAAATTACACTTTAAGAGTGTTTCATAAATCAAATTCAAAATAAGAAAAAGGTCGAGGACATCCAGCAAAACAATTAGGCCTGATGCATTATTAAAGAATGTAGTACAAATATAGATAAATAAATTCAAAAATAGAACAAGACTAAGTCTTAAATATGCCAATCCTGTTGTCACCTGGGCTTTGTTTGGTTTGACTAGAGACGCATGTGTGAAGTGACGTGCCACTGCCATGTACCGGTCCTCCAGCTGGCCAATATCAAAATGTTTGTGTGCTATGATTAATCTTGCGATTAATTTTTATAACGCATTAATTTGCGGTGTAATTAAGTAATCTAATTAATGCACTAAAGTGACAGCCCTAAGTCTTCTACTTTTGTAAATGAAATGTAAGCACAAGCCAATAATTTTATCTTATTCTGTACTTGGATCAATATAAAGTGTTTGTACTTTGTGGCAGAATGAAATAAAAAGTATTCTAAAGAACAAGCATAGCTTTTAGTTTCAAAGTATAAGGGTACGTCCTAGTATTTATATACTTAGATTTTTCTGAATACTTTACAGTATAAACCAAGTTTACATTACTTGTAGAATAAGTATACTCGTAGTATACTTTAATAAAGCTCCTTTGCTGTGGGACAGCCTGATGTTGCCTGCAGATTTTGGGCTGCTACCTTTGTACTGTCTTGGACAAAAGAGGGCATCCTGGTGAGCTCTGCAGTTGATGACTGATGCCACGAGTCAGCTGCCTCCAAAACTTAGCCAAGTAACTTTCTGTTGCAGTGGCAGAGATACAATCTGTAGACAAAAAACAATATGCATACTGGTAACCTTTAATATGATTTTATGAACCATGGACTTGAATATCAAGAATTTATCCATAATGGATTCTGCCAAATTTAATTTTATATGTTTTAAACTAAAATAAATAAATGGGGAGATACTCTTAAAATATGAATTCATGAGATAATTCTTGGTTCTACTCCGTTTCCTTAAAGATTTGACTTTTTAATTTTGTATTAATTCCTTTCTTTGGCTACTGATTAAAATATGTTTTCTCCAGCATGATGAAATAAATTAATATGCAAAGATAAACTTGTAATCTGCCACATCCAACAGTAAGAAGTACATGCAATAATTTTAGGGCACATGTTGTTAATCTTGGATGTCTTCTAAAAAGTTAAATTTTTTGTTTTTTTTATAGTGTTGAAGTAAGTTAAAGGTCTAAAACTCCTCCGTTACTCCTGACTCAACTTTGACTCTATTCTCCAGTGAGTCATTCCCTCCATTCATCCATCGGCGGATCCATATGTGCATTCAAGTATCCATGGGTTCATTCATCACCCTTCCTGAAGTGTCTCCATCTTTAAGCATCTCCGCTCAGCTCCTTCTCTCATTAACTACTCTTTCTCCCCTCTGTCAATCCATTCGTCTTTGCCCCTCCCCTGCTCTCCTCCCGTCTAAGTGCCAATCATTAAGTTGTCACTCATCCTGGGTTTGCATGCTGTTGACAGAGCTGCAGGAGTCATTTGAGGATTTATGGTTTACAGATGCAAATGTACAGGTTTCCTTCTGAATCATTTATCTCCTTGTGGTTTTCAGTTTTTTAAGTTTAATGTCCTTTTAACATACCTTGTGAGCTCCTACTTATCCCTTTTTGTTTTACTTATTTCTATTTTCCCTGTTATTTCAGCTGAGGCTTGAAATACAAGCAATTAATTATCATAGAGAATCAAGTCCATTTAAAATCTAGGGTGCAAATAATGAAAAACTATAGATACAGAATAGGGCTGTCATTTTCCCCAAAATCAAACTTGAACATTTTTCAAAGATAAATGTTAATAACAGAAGATATTCCAAAGGTGGACAGCAGGACTGATAAGACAAGTAAAGCTGTGGCAGTGGAGCTGGACTCTTGGATAATATATTACAAAAGACAAAGATGTTGTGGAAGCTATTTAGCATCTTGGACAATGTCTTCAACTTCTCAGAAAAGGGAAGGTATTACACTAAAGGACATGAGACTGGTTCCTGTGCACTGCACCACATTAAGCCATACCTGCCTGTTGCCCCACACACAGTTGGTGAACATATGAAATACCTTGTGGGAGTCTATATTATTGCTCAGTACTGTGAACACTGTCTATTTTCCCTGTGCTTTGGGCTTTGTAAATAGCCGTTATTGGAAGCGCCTAGTTCAAGCATGCCACTCTGCTGTGCTCGGCTCTACTTCAACTTTTAGCTTCACTGCTCTGTGGAGCTTTGGTACCACTGTCACGGTAAAGTACAGAGGTACACATATGGACCCATACCAGCATGCAACAAAAGCCCTTGTTCTGGTGAAGCCTTGAGTCATTGCATATAAAGTAAGTAATGGATTGAGTCTATATTTACAAAAAATACTTAAAGGAAAATAAAGTAAAAGTAGCAAACATGCTAACCTGCCATTTTCTTAGCTAGTTCTGGCTCCACTTTCCTTCTCTATGCCAGTCCTTTCTAGATCTGCCGTCTCTTTCTCCATCCTCCATCATCCATTCTCCCTCCCTTTTGAAATAATAACAAAGTATGTTTGACCAGGAAAGTACATTTTACAGAATCTGAGATGAGATTATTTTTAGGGCTAAGGTTGATTATTTGCACTGTTGGGCCTATTTGGTGTGTTTAGCATTTTTTTTTTTCACCTTCTGACAATAATTTTGTAAATTCACAAACACAAAAATATAATAAATTAATTGTCCCCAAATGTTATCAGTCATTCTTAAAACAGAATACAAGTCATATTGCTCTGTAGGAGATTTTTGTATTTCTTAGTTAAAGGGCAACTCCGGTTTTTTGACACCTGGACCTTATTTATAGGTGTGTGTATGCTCATATACTCACTCAGACAAACATCGTGCAGCTCGGAGTCCTTCAGAAGTTATTTAGATCCAACCGATTTAGCCGCACTTAGCGGGGGCCATGGCAATGGAGCTTCAGCGTGGGACATAATCTCTGCAAAATCGCTCATTTCGACTATATTTTTTCATCCATCGCCAGTGTTATCATAAAGTCAGCTCGTCTACCGTCTTCAGGTGGGTCAGCTGACCTGGTAAACAAACTTTCGATGACGTCATAGCCGCGCGACACAAAGGTACAGCTGATTTACTTTTTGCCGGCAATTGCTGAGCAACATGGCAGGATATTTATCGGAGGTCGAAGAGCCAGACTACGACTTCGAGTTTGACGGTTGTCCTTACCGGTTTGAGCCTGAGTACACGGACGAGGAGCTCCATGAAAGAAGAATGCGGAGGGAGAGACGGCAGTTCTCTTCAGGTTCTGACGCTGTGGTTCCTGGCCCTTCTTCTTTGGCTTCATGCGAATAAAGTCCTCAGGAGCAAAGTGAGCGGTGACTGGCCCGCTTCAAATCCTCTATTTCTGTATTCGGATCCATTTTCAGTGCAACGAGCCACACTTTTAGTAATCCCGGATAGTCCAAAGGAAGCCTGTGGAAGCTAAACTTTGAAGAATTTGTCATTTTATTTGGACAAAGTGGGAATACACACTGCCGGACCATGTTTGCAACCGAGTGTGAAACAGCATGGATGAAATCAGCTGTACCTTTGTGTCGCGCGGCTATGACATCATCAAAAGTTTGTTTACCAGGTCAGCTGACCCACCTGAAGACGGTAGACGAGCTGACTTTATGATAACACTGGCGATGGATGAAAAAATATAGCCGAAATGAGCGATTTTGCAGAGATTATGTTCTGCGCTGAAGCTCCCTTGCCGTTGCGGCTAAATCGTCTCACGTCTCACGTCTTCTCCCGCTTATCCGTGGTCGGGTCGCGGGGGCAGCAGCCTAAGCAGGGAAGCCCAGACTTACCTTTCCCTGGCCACCAGTTCTTCTCGGGAGATCCTGAGGCGTTCCCAGGCCTGCCGAGAGACATAGTCTCTCCAACGTGTCCTGGGTCTACCCCTACTGGTGGGACGTGCCCGGAACACCTCGCCAGGGAGGCGACCAGGAGGCATCCTGACCAGATGCCCGAGCCACCTCATCTGGCTCCTCAACGCCAGAGGAGCAGAGGCTCTACTCCGAGTTCCTCCGAATGACCGAACTTCTCACCCTATCTCTAAGGGAGAGCCCAGCCACCCCGCGAAGGAAACCCATTTCGCCGCTTGTACTCGTGATCTCGCCGGTCATGACCCAGAGCTCGTGACCATATATGAGGATAGGGTGAAGATCGATCAATCGAGAGCCGCCACGGCTCAGCTCCTTTTACATTTACAGACCGTGCAGAGCCCGCATTACTGCTGACGCCGACCGATCCGCCATCGATCTCCCGATCCACCCTTCCTCCGCTCGTGAACAAGACCCCGAGATACTTAAACTCCTCCACTTGGGGCAGAATCTCTTCCCCAACTCGGAGGGAGCACTCCACCCTCTTCCGGGTGAGGACCATGGCCTCGGATTTGGAGGTGCTGATTCTCATCCCAGCCGCTTCACACTCAGCTGCGAACCGATCCAGTGAGAGCTGGAGGTCACGGTTCGACGAAGCCAACAGGACCACATCATCTGCAAAAAGCAGTGACCCGATCCTGAGGTCACCAAATCGTAACCCCTCAACGCCCTGACTGCGCCTAGAAATTCTGTCCATAAAAGTAATGAACAGAATCGGTGACAAAGGGCAGCCCTGGCGGAGTCCAACCCCCACTGGAAACGACTCAGATGTACTGCCGGCAATGCGAACCAGACTCTGACACCGGTCATACAGAGAACGGACAGCCCGTAACACCCGCTACCCCATACTCTCGAGCACCCCCCACAAGATCCCACGAGGAACACGGTCGAATGCCTTCTCCAAGTCCACAAAGCACATGTGGACTGGTTGGGCAAACTCCCATGCACCCTCGAGGACCCTATGGAGAGTATAGAGTTGGTCCACAGTTCCACGACCAGGACGAAAACCACACTGCTCCTCCTGGATCCGAGGTTCAACAATCCGACGGACCTCCTCTCCAGTACCCCTGAATAAACCTTCCGGGAGGCTGAGGAGTGTGATCCCCTGTAGTTGGAACACACCCTCCGGTCCCCCTTCTTGAAAAGAGGAACCACCACCCCGTCTGCCAATCCAGTGGCACTGTCCCCGATGTCCACGCCGATGTTGCAAAGACGTGTCAACCAAGACAGCCCTACAACATCCAGGGCCTTGAGGAACTCCGGGCGGATCTCATCCACCCCCGAGCCTTGCCACCGAGGAGCTTCTTGACCACCTCGCAACCTCAACTCCAGAGATAGAAGAGCCCACCACAGAGTCCCCAGGTCTGCTTCCGCACTGGAAGACGTGCTGGTGGGATTGAGGAGGTTCGGCATTCTTTCCACCGATCCAAAACATCCCGAGTTGAGGTCAGCAGCGCACCATCCCCGCCATAGACAGTGTTGACGGTACACTGCTTCCCTCCTGAGACGCCGGATGGTGGTCCAGAATCTCTTCGGCCAGACGGAAGTCGCTTCTCCATGGCCTCTCCGAACTCCTCCCATGCCCGGTTTTTGCTTTAGCGACAACCGGCTGCATTCCGCTTGGCCAGCCGGTACCCGTCCAGCTGCCTCCGAGTCCCACGGACCAAAAAGGCCCGATAGGACTCTTCTTCAGCTTGACGGCATCCTCACCTCTGGTGTCCACCAGCAGGTTCGGGTATTGCCGCCACGACAGGCACCAACCACCTTACGGCCACAGCTCCGATTAGCCGCTTCCACAATAGAGGCCCGAACAAGGCCCACTCGACTCAATGTCCCCTGCCTCCCCGCCACATGGTCGAATCTCGCCCGGAGATGGGAGTTGAAACTCTTTCTGACAGGGGACTCTGCCAGACGCTTCCCAGCAGACCCGCACAACACGCTTTGGGTCTACCAGGTCTGACCGCATCCTCCCCACCATCGAGCCAACTCACCACCAGGTGGTGATCAGTTGACAGCTCCGCCTCTCTTCACCCGAGTGTCAAAACATGCGGTCAAGAAGTCCGATGATACGACTACAAAGTCGATCATCGAACTGCGACCTAGGGTGTCCTGGTGCCAAGTGCACATATGAACACCCTTATGCTTGAACATGGTGTTTGTTATGGACAATCTGTGACGGGCACAGAAGTCCAGTAACAGAACACCGCTCGGGTTCAGATCGGGGGCCGCTCTCCCAATCACACCCTCCA
The DNA here is from genome assembly GCA_036419115.1 of Scarus forsteni. Taxonomy (NCBI): domain Eukaryota; kingdom Metazoa; phylum Chordata; class Actinopteri; order Labriformes; family Labridae; genus Scarus; species Scarus forsteni. Next base: position 25,879,037 of record JAZDUH010000066.1, on the reverse strand, counting down.
AGTCACACCGTCATTGCCGATGTGAGCGCTGAAGTCCCCCAGCAGAACGAAGGAATCCCCAGAAGGCACCTCCAGCACCCCCTCCAGGGAATCCAAGAAGGGTGGAACTCTGAACTGTTGTTTGGTGCATAAGCACAAACAACAGTCAGGTTCCGCCCCCACCCGGCGGAGGGAGGCTACCTGCCTACCGGGTAAACCCCAACGCACAGGCCTCGAGCCTAGGGGAGACAAGAACTGCCACCCCAGCCCGACGCCTCACCACCCGCAAACTCCAGAGAAGAAGAGAGTCCAACCCCTCTCAAGAGGACTGGTTCCAGAGCCCACGCTTATGCCCGAGGTGAGTCCGACTATATCTAGTCGGAACCGCCAACCTCGCGCACCAGCTCCGGCTCCTTCCCCGATAGCGAGGTGACGTTTCCACGCCCCTAGAGCTAGACGCTGCAGCCGAGGATCGGACCGCCAAGGTCCCCGCCTGCCGCCACCCAGCTCGTGACTGCACCCGACCACACGGCCCCTCCCATGGGTGGTGGGTCCATGTGAGGGGGGTCCCACGCCTCTCTTTCGGGCTGGGTCTGCCGGGCCCCGTGGGCGAGGCCCTGCCACCAGGCGCCGCCGAGCCCCACCCCCAGGCCTGGCTCCAGGGGGGGGCCCCGGTGACCCACGTCCGGGCAAGGGAAACCTGGATCCAATATTCTTCTTCATCATAATGGTCTTCTGAGCCACGCTTTGTCTGGCCCCTCCCCCAGGACCTGTTTGCCTTGGGTGACCCTACCAGGGGCATTAAGCCCCCGACAACATAGCTCCTGGAGTCATCGGGGCACGCAAACCCTCCCACCACGATAAGGTGGTGGCTCAGGGGAGGGGCGGCTAAATCGGTTGGATCTAAATAACTTCTGAAGGACTCCGAGCTGCACAATGTTTGTCTGAGTGAGTATATGAGCGTGCACACACCTATAAAAAAGGTCCAGGTGTCAAAAAACCAGAGTTGCCCTTTAAGAAAACACTCAACCAGGTTTTATAAGAAAACATGATTAGTATCAGAAATCTCACTAACAGTCTGCTCAAGGTATCTCTAGTCTAAAGTGTGGTACTCCTGGCTGTGGAAAAAGATGTATGTATCACTGTCAATTAAAAAGGGATCAAAAGTGCTTGCAGTAGGGTCCTGGCTACTGTTGTACTCCTTAGTAACTGTCTATAATTCTTTAAAAATTCAAACCAAGTATTGTATTTTGTATGTATTTATTTTTGTACACAAAAATAAGTTTTGCATGCATTCCTATTGAACCCATTGTCCTTCCTCTTTGTCTTACCCTTTTATCTGCCTGTTTCAAGAGTAAGGAGTGAAAACATTCCCCTTTAGAAATGAGAAACATTTCAATTCAAGCTACGTCATCACCCAGAGCCGCTCACTGGCTGTGTCTTTTGCTGCGTTCACACCGCAAGCGACCCAACTACCAAAATCGCGTCACCCACTGACGTATCGTGCGTTCATAAATACCTCATTTTGGTCACCGTTGCCGTCGGTTGTTGCTCGATGACGTCACGTCCACTCGAGTTTCACGGCGACCATATCATATATCATATAATAGGATGTATAAGCGGACATTATTCCAGCGGTATCCTTTTCATTCACTTATCAACCACAAAACACTGCAGCTGATGCCCTGCAGCAGCATTATCTGTGAGTTTCCCGCAGTCCGTCTGGGCGGAACTAAATGTTCTCACTGACTAATGTTCCCCACACGGACATAAATTGTTACTCTGTAATCCGGATGAAAAACTGTCTGTCACGGGCACCGTCACACATGCACACACCGCTGATTGGCTGCTGCCGCACAGCCACACACCACATCGCCTGAAAAGATCAACTTTTTTTTTTACTTTAACATCGCGTGACAAGCTATGTGGGCAGTGTGAAAAGCGGCTGTCGCATCGCGGGAGGGTTAGCCCCGCCCCATCGCGGCTGTACATTGACTTTGCATGGAGAGTGATCGCCAAGGTAGTGCAAGTAGCGTCTGGGGTGAACACACCTTTAGGCAGATGCGACAATAGCTGTAGCTATAGCTAGCTCTTTATAATGAGCAATTTTAAAATGCGACCAGCAATTCAAAACATGATTTATATTTGCTTAATAATTTAATTATTCATTTTATTTATGGACTTCCACCGATCTCCACTCTGCCATCTTGTCAGTGGGCGAAATGTATTATGGGAAATTTCTCATACCCCTTCCTTTCTAGTGAGGTCCTTGTTTGTCTTTTCCCTTTACCTTAAGGAGAATTGGGTCACTTCTTCACAAGATGTGAATTTGCATAACCAAGGGGTAAGGGGTACAATTGGGATTGACCCTACCCTGTCTTTTCACACTTTTTGGTCTTGACTCATCATCAGCTGTTTTGTTTAGTTGAGAGCCCCCTTGCCAAAAATGTATATACACTATGCATTTAAAACTACTATCACTTCTCATCCCTACTTGTTTATGTGAGTAAGAGTGACAACCAGTAATAACATAGTCTTTCCTATTCTGATTCATTTACAGGGTCTACAGTCTGTAAGAGTGCTTTGCAGCTCTGTCACCTTGTACAGCAAAGCTCTCTTAATTAGTTTCTTTTCAGAGTGTGCAGTATTACAGATTTCATATTGTACATAGTAGGTAGTGTCTGTTTGGTATTCCCAGGATGATGCTTGTGCAACCAGTTTAGAGGGTTAAAGACTGCAAATGTGCTTCTTCACTCACATTAGTGAAAAAATCCAGTCTTTCATCCACATTCTTCTTCTGATTACGAGCACTACAAAAATGTAAAATAAATCAGCACAAATTCTTGTGGTCCAAAAACAGCTTTATCCTCACTTTATCCTTCTTCATTTTCACATCCATCTTTTTTTTGTCTCTCATCTATCCTCTAAACTTTCTCTTTCAGCCTTTGGCTCCCCCATCCATCCTTGTATTTTTATTATCTTTATTCATTTTTACAGCCGTATCTGTTAAAGTACCTTCTGAATCAATTCCAGTTTCACACAGTCCCAACGATTTACACCCCTATCCAAGTCAAGGCACGAGAATGGGATGGTGGGATGTGACTTGGGGGGTGGGTGATATGAGCCATCGCCTAAAGATTTACAAGTCTGCCCTCCATCCAACCTTTAAAGAGGTTAAGGTTCAATGTCGTTTGGAGCCTGTTTAGTAAGAGTGCATCCTCCCATTTCAGGTAAAATAAAGGAGAAGAAAAGGGACAAAAATTTTTACACACGCTGTGACAGCCGTGTATGTTTAGGTAGCTGCCACCAGCGAGGCAGAGAGATTTACGTGTTGGTGCTTAGAGGAGCGAGAGCTTTCAATCCCTGTAGCGTAACATTTTATTGTGTCAGGGATACAACGAGATAGGTCGCTCCATTCGCTTCAAGGAAAAAAAGGGAGAAAAAAAAGCCTGACACTGAAGTTTTGGACGGAGAGGAATGAAAAGAGAGAGGGAGTAACAGGGAGAGAGGATCGGAGCATGAGTGAGCATTGTATAGCTTTCAGAGAGCATGGAATAGAGAGCCAGAGGGCCGTGTAGGCATCAATCAAACCTCTGATCAATGAATTGATTAGTAAATCAGGCACCATACAGTAAGTCAAGGCTGGAGCTCCATTAGGGAAGAGCTATGTCATCATTACAGACCAGAATCCAAAGGCTTTAGGTAAAAACTGGCTATCCATTCTCACGGAGGCTGCAGAGAGGGTCAATAACACAAGTGCTCGGACAGACTTGAAGTTCAGACTTTTTTCACGGTTTGACTCATCAGTACTATGATAAAGAGTTTGTGACAAAAGCTCAACATTATATTTAATGAGCCACAGTGGCAAGAGAAGTAATAACAGCATGCTAAAATGACTTCTTCTGCATTTACCCAGCAGTTCTCACTAAGCCACTTGAGCAGCCCTACCTTTCAGAAATCCACTAGAAAACATTCATGACCTCAGTATAACATGCTTTCAATATATCCACTACTGCTTATAATAATCAATCTGCTCTTACATTTGTCCTACACTGCCCAGTTGCAATTATCTTGAGCTCATTTCATTTTATTTTAGCAATCTCGTTCTTCTTCTGAGACTGGCCTTGTAAATGCACCCTCAAATCCAGGCAAAAATACATGATCTTGTGTTTGTTTGGCATGACAGTGGGTTTACATGGAGATATTAAAAACACCTACACAGTTTTATATTAAGAAATCAGCAATAACTCCTGTTTCCAAGGATGCTTAGATTTCACTGAAATGTGTCGCAAATGTGTTGATTCATCTTTATTTGATATTACCATGGCTTTACGTTTATATTTGGCAACATGAAGGCGTGACTGTAATATTGTATGGATGTGACGCACTCAGCAGGTTGAGATGTCAAGCCCTTTTTAGAGTGCAAAATGACGCATGTCGAGAGAAGGTTGTGTGCGAGATTTTTTCTGCACCAGTCGAATTCTCTCTGTCTGAAGACACTTTCTGTCAGCTAGAATGTAAGATTTTAAAACTATAAAAAACACACCAGAAATTTTGTCCATCCTATTTTTATGGTGGGAGATCCTAAATATCACAACTGAGCTGGCTGGTCAAATTTAAAAGGGAACATTGCATGATGTCAAGTCTCAACGGCAGCTTTGAATTAGGATGAATGAAGACAGGGAATAAAGACAGCTAAAACAAACAAATAGGGCTGAAACGATTCCTCGAATAATCTCGAATATTCAATTACAAAATATCTTTGAGGCAAATTGTGTGCCTCGAAGCCTTGTTTAATATATAATTATACATATAAAATATATATCTAGACTACTATACAGTGCACGGTGTTTGACACGGACGGTCATTTCTGTGGCACAACGTGCCTGCTACCTCCGCTGCTACGCGGCTTTTAAAATAATGAAGGAAGAGAAAAGAGAGGGACAGAAAGGAGAGAGTCCGCAGAAGAAATGACAGAGAGTGTCCCAAGTGTGTGGTCGCTACAAGAAGGGATGAAAAGAAAACACAGTGCAGTGTGTCTGATGTCAAACAGAGTTAGCTTAGCACGTAGCTTAGCGTGATAGCATGTCATCAATGCTGCTGCTCAACAGAAGCAGCTAATGTGATCAATAACTGAGATATGGACTGGTAAATAAATTTGATTAAGGCTCCATGTAAAGGCTGGTTCAGAACGTAAATCAATGCGGAGGCTACTTGCCCAGAATCATGTGTATTTAGTTCACATACTTTTCACGTCCAATAACTTTACATTTAATTTGACTGCAGAGAGTAGAACAGGAAACACTGACAGAGAGTAGAGGAAGCAGGTGTAGGGAATGCTTTCATACATTATAGAAATGTACATTAAATTATCTTAGTATCTAAGTATGATATTATTTGGTCCTAGAAATAAAGTAGGCAAAATAAGATCATCAATCTGGTACAGTAGTAAAGGCAAAAATTTTGCAAAAAGAGACAAGCATGAATACAAAATAAAAATAACCATACTTAAAAAAAAATACTAAAAAAGCAAGATATGGCCCAGAGTAAAAACAAAAGTATAGATTTTGATTTTGAGATCCCATTTATGCTCAGAATGTTTAAAATAAGAAAAATAAGTTGTTAAATTAAGTGACCTGGCTTTTCTGTTTTGTGTGTTACTAATAATAATAATGTGTAGTAATTCAATGTAAAAAAAAAAAAAAAAACGCAGTGAGTGCAATGCAACTGTTTTCCAATTACTCGACAAAAATCTGCTAGAGCAAAGATTCGATAGCTGCAGCTCTACAAACAAACAAACAAAAGACATGGATTCAAAACCTGTTTGCAGTAAGGGGAGTGAATTCAGACAACTCTCATGTGAACACTTAGTTATTAAAGATTAGACAGCAATTATAACTTTGTTAGCATTACCTAATCCAAGACAGACAGTAGTGGCAATCATTTTTCCATATTTTGTTTTATAAAGCACTCAGAAGAGTAGTTGTGCTACTTTTTGGACTATGCAGATAAATAATTAAGAGTATATGTTGGGTTCTAATCCAACAAACTCACTCTTCCCTGCAGTCACTGAGTCTGTCCTGTGCTCCTCCATCACCGTGTGGTTTGGAGCTGCCACCAAGCAGGACAGATCCGGACTGCAGCGCGCTGTGAGGACTGCTGAGCACATCGCCAGTGCCCCCCTGCCCTCTGTCCAGGACTCAAAGGAGAGCAGAGAACATTTTGAAGGACTCCTCTCACCCTGCTAATGGACTTTTTGAACAGCTCCCATCCGGCAAGCGCCTCAAAGCCCTGCAGACCAGGACGAGCCAGCACAGGAGTAGTTTCTTTCAATCTGCAGTCACCAGGTTATAGCTAAGTTAATAGCTGCACTACTCATTGCACAGCTACACTTTCCTCCCATCAGCTGTAAATATTCCTGGATGTTTCTAAATGTTCCTGATGCACATTTTGTATATACACTGCATTTGTTAAGAATCATTATCAATTATGTTTAATTGTGTTTAATTTTATTCTCTACTTTTATATTTACTTGTATTACTTCAAGTCCTTTGTACTAAAAAAAAAAATGCCAGAGTCAAATCCTTTGTATGTGTTATATACTTTCCAATAAAAAATGATTCTGATTCAACGAAAACAGATGAATGTTATTCAATGCCGCTATCAATCTGAGGAGGCTGACCACAATCAAAAAATTTAAACCCCAATTTAAATAGTGATCCATGCCACTGTAACATGCCAAATACAATCAGTTGTTTTTGATAAACATATTATGACTGAAGGTTGCTCGCTGTTGTATGGTGAACAGACATTTTTGTGTTTCATCATATTCTGTTTGTCGGGATATGATCTAAAGGGGTATGGGAATCATGTTTTGCTGTTATGAATAACATACTGTCTCCCTACTTCAGTTCAGGTGATCAACTAAAATTACTTTTCATGACAGTAACCCTTCGCAAGAAATGTGAGCAAGATTTTCCTGCACCCTTTGTTGCTAAACTAAAAATCCCAAAAACATCTGCCCCATTTCTGTTTCTACAGACAGATAGCTGAAAATCAGTGAGAGATTAACCCACAGTCGTGTCAGTGCTTACCAACAAGTTAATTCAACTCGCAAAATGGCAAGGAAGTCAACATTTCAGAATTAATGATGTCATATTTGAGTAAAAAAGAAACAAGACCATGTGGTGAAACTTGAAGAGTTCTGAGTTCTGTATGTCCTTTGCTGTGCTAACATGATATGACATCTCTACAAAAAGTCAGTCAGTATGTCTTTATTTGTATAGTGCCGATTTGGAACAAGTCTTGTCTCAAGGCACTTTACAATCGAGCTGGCTGTAGCCATACTCTTCATTTTATACAGAAGTAGAAAAAATTGTTGGTACCCTTCCATATAAGAAAGATAATCTGCAATGTTCATTGAAATAATCTGAAACTGATAAAAGTATTAAATAAAAAAAGTGCTGAATATTAACTAATGCCAATCAGTCATTGCTTTTGAATTGTGGCTCAACAGAATCATTAAAAAATAACAAAACTGGCCTGGACAAAAATGATGGCACCCCTAGAGAAGATTCTATAATACTTTGATCATAGGGACATGTTAAACTAAGGTGTGTCCTGTAAGTGGCATCACAGGTGAATTCAAACTTTTAATCAGTCAGTATTTAAAGGCTGAAAAGTAGTCACTTTGTGGTTTCTTATTGTAGTGTGTGCCACAATGAACACCCTTTAAATCTGAGACAGCTGGAGCAGTTTGGTCATGAGGAGTGGGCCAAAATACCTGTCGACAGGTGCAGAAGTCTCACTGAGAGTTACAGAAATTGCCTGATTGCAGAGATGGCCTCAGAAGTTTGTGCAACAAAATATTAAGTTAAGGGCACCAGTTTAGTTGCCCTTAACTTAATTTTAAGGGAAGGGTACCTACAATCGTGTCCACATCTGTAGATAGACATATATGTACATACATATACACCTACACAAATACACACATGAACACATCCAGAGATGTATCCATCCAGACAGAGACAAAGGATTAAAATAAGAATTTATGATGGTAAAAAACCCATAGATGCCCAGATCATAAATCTGTCCTCAACATATTTGCCTCTGCTGATTATAGATTAATTCCAAGCCAGCTCCTTGAGATGTGGCATCTCATTTTTAAGAGGTTCCTCATATCTATCTGGTTGTAAAGGTATATATAATGGAGGTATCACTTACAAAAATGGATAGAGAATTCATTCTAAGATTAACATCAACATCTATAATGATATAAACTGTAGAGCAATAGTGTTGATGAATGTAGCAGGAAGTATTTGAACTGCCATTAAATTGGTCTTAACTGGTCTAAAAGAATTAATTTATGAATCATGATGTCATTTCTGTTGATGGTTGATGCAGGATAGAGCTCTTGGAGTCAAGCAGGTCCACAGCAGCAGGTCCTTCATGATTGTTTGTCAAGGTCATATTGATACATGTGATACTGTATATATTTGCAGGAACTCCAGTGTATTTAATTTTGCTTATCTCTCTGAAGTTAACATCAGTGATTGTAATGATAATGGATTGAAGCTAAAAGAAAGGCCAAATATTTACCTCGACCAAGTTATGCTTTCGCCAGGGTCTGTTTGTTTGGTAGTATGTTTGTTCGTCTGTTAGCAAGGCTACACAAAAAAAGGTCACGTAGATTTACATGAACATTTTATAAGATGAGTGGTTTGGCCCAAGGAAGAAGTCAATACATTTTGGTGCTGATCTGATCTAGATTTGCATCACCAATAAATTAAAATAAATACAAAAAAATCCTGCAGCCTTTGTTTCTAAGATAAAGGAATCAGACTCTCCTGAAATTGTAATAAACATCCCAGTCCCCTACAGCTCACAACTACTAGTAACATTACTGTGAGCCCCTTAACGTTATAGAAACAAATGCAGCACATCACTCACTCCCAGTCACGCCCACTGTGCCTCTCAATCACCTGAAACAAGTATGCTGATAATTTCAATATGGAAATAGTCCATCATAGCAGAAGTCAGTGTGCGTGAGGGTAATACT
>JAZDUH010000066.1:25762500-25865000 GCA_036419115.1 Scarus forsteni | reverse complement strand
GTCAGTGAGATACAGAAGCAGGAGCAGGAGGGGGAAGATCTACAGAAAAGGGCAGGAGGAGAATTGGAGAGTTGAGGAGGAGGACAGATGGGGAAATATGCAGGGGAGGAACAAGGAGGAGCAAGGATGGATGAAGGGTGAGAAGAAAGGAAGGAGAACAAGATGGGGTCTGATGTGCCCAAATATACTGAGAACCATTCCTTGTTGCACGAAGGGGAGGGAGGAGTTATACAGAAAGGAGCCATTGGAGAGGCATAGAGTGGCTAGATGGAGAGAAGAGGAGGAGGAAAGATGGGCAAATATCAAGGGAAGGAGCGATAAGGAGCAAGGATGGATGAAGGGTGAGGAGAAAGGAAGGAGAAGCAGACGAAAGCTGTCAAGTAGATTGAGACCGATGTGGTGGAGCAAGAAGGGGAGGGAGGAGATCTCCAGAAAGGAGCAGGAGGAGAAGCAGGAGGAGGACAGATGGGTAAGTATTGAAGGGAAAAACAAGAAGGAGCAAGGATGGATGAAGGGTGAGAAGAAAGGAAGGAGAAGGAGATGGAGACTGAGGCTGCCAGGTATATTCAGATTCATGAGTTGTTGCACAAAGGGGAGGGAGGAGATCTACAGAAAAGAGCAGGTGGAGAGGCAGAGAGTGGAGGAGGAGGAGGTTTTGGAGAGGGAGAGAGGGAGAGAGGAGGGGGAGATGTTAAAACAACAGGTTAGAATGTTGGAGAGCAGGAGAGAAGAGGAGGAACAGGAGCAGGGGATACAGGTGAAGGATATGGAAGGTAGGAGATGGCTGGTGGAGCAGATAATTGAGCTAGAGACAGAGCAGCAGGAGATGATTGAGAAGCAGGAGCAGGAGGAGAGTAAGATGCAGGAGATGATTGAGAAGCAGGAGGAGAGAGTGAGGCAGGAGATGATTGAGAAGCAGGAGCAGGAGGAGAGAGTGAGGCAGGAGATGATTGAGAAGCAGGAGGAGGGTAAGAGGCGGGAGATGATTGAGAAGCAGGAGCAGAAGGAGAGTAAGATGCAGGAGATGATTGTGAAGCAGGAGCAGGAGGAGAGAGTGAGTCAGGAGATGATTGAGAAGTAGGAGCAGAAGGACAGTGAGAGGCAGGAGATGATTGAGAAGCATGAGCAGAAGGAGAGTAAGAGGCAGGAGATGATTGAGAAGCAGGAGCAGGAGGAGAGAGTGTGGCAGGAGATAATTGAGAAGCAGGAGCAAGAGGGGAGTGAGAGGCAGGAGATGATTCAGGAGCAGGAGGAAAGAGTGTGGCAGGAGATGATTGAGAAGCAGGTGCAGAAGGAGAGTAAGAGGCAGGAGATGATTGAGAAGCAGGAGCAGGAGGAGAGTAAGAGGCAGGAGATGATTGAGAAGCAGGAGCAGAAGGAGAGTAAGAGGCAGGAGATGATTGAGAAGCAGGAGCAGGAGGAGAGTAAGAGGCAAAAGATGATTGAGAAGCAGGAGCACGAGGAGAGTAAGAGGCAGGAAATGATTGAGAAGCAGGAGCAGGAGGAGAGTAAGACGCAGGAGATGATTGAGAAGAAGAGGAAACAAAGGGTGGACAGGAGGAGACAAGAGCAGGAAGAGAGGGAGAGAATTGAGAAGAAGAGGCAGCGGAGGCTGGAATGGAAAAGAAAGCTGAAGGAGAGGAAGAAACAGGAGAGAGAGAGGCAGGAGATGGTTGAGAAGCAGGAGCAGGAGGAGGGTAAGTGGCAGGAGATGATTGAGAAGCAGGAGCAGGAGGAGAGGGAGAGGCAGGAGAAGATTGAGAAGCAAGAGCAGGAGGAGAGTAAGAGGCAGGAGATGATTGAGAAGCAGGAGTAGGAGGAGAGTAAGAGGCAGGAGATGATTGAGAAGCAGGAGCAGGAGGAGAGTAAGAGGCAGGAGATGATTGAGAAGCAGGAGCAGGAGGAGAGTAAGAGGCAGGAGATGATTGAGAAGCAGGAGCAGGAGGAGATTAAGAGGCAGGAGATGATTGAGAAGAAGAGGAAACAAAGGGCGGATAGGAGGAGACAAGAGCAGGAGGAGAGTAAGACGCAGGAGATGATTGAGAAGAAGAGGAAACAAAGGGCGGATAGGAGGAGACAAGAGCAGGAAGAGAGGGAGAGGGAGAGGATTGAGAAGAAGAGGCAGCGAAGGCTGGAATGGAAAAGAAAGCTGAAGGAGAGGAAGAAACAGGAGAGAGAGAGGCAGGAGATGATTGAGAAGAAGGAGCAGGAGGAGAGTAAGAGGCAGGAGATGATTGAGAAGCAGGAGCAGCAGGAGAGAGTGAGGCAGGAGATGCTTGAGAAGCAGAAGCAGGAGGAGGGTAAGTGGCAGGAGATGATTGAGAAGCAGGTGCAGGAGGAGGGTAAATGGCAGAAGATGATTGAGAAGCAGGAGCAGGAGGAGAGAAAGAGGCAGGAGATGATTGAGAAGCAGGAGCAGGAGGACAGTAAGAGGCAGGAGATGATTGAGAAGCAGGAGCAGGAGGAGAGTAAGAGGCAAGAGATGATTGAGAAGAAGAGGCAGCAGAGGCTGGAATGGAAAAGAAAGCAGAAGGAGAGAAAGAAACAGGAGAGAGAGAGGCAGGAGATGATTGAGAAGCAGGAGCAGGAGGAGAGTAAGAGGCAGGAGATGATTGAGAAGCAGGAGCAGAAGGAGAGTTAGAGGCAGGAGATGATTGATTGAACTTAGGAATTACTGTAATGCTATTAAATGTCTTTATTTGTGAAGGGAAAAAAAACATAGTTTAGACTAAAGTAAGAATGCTTGATAACATATTTAAAGCGATAGAAAAAGTAAATTGAAAAAAATAAATGTAGGTATTAGATTAATGAATGTGTCATGAATAAAAAAATCTTCTATTAAAGCAAAAATATTCCAAACATTTAAAACAGCTATAAAAATAAATAGGCCAAAAAACAGCTGGAGACTACAAACCCAAAATAATCAAACATGAAATAAATCAAAGAACACCCACTAACATGTCCATAATGTAACCCAAGCAGTGGGTGGTCTTTAATAAAGTTTATTTGTCCTCCGATGAGGGGGGGTGGTGGTGGGGTTAAATTACATCTAGATGCTTTAGTATAAAATAAAAGTGCTTCATATCACATTTATTGCAAAAATATATATATATATGAAAGAGAAAAAATATTTCTAATGAATTACTGTCATGAATGTGTTATGAATATAAATCTTCCAGTCAAATTGAAATGTTAGAAACGATAAAGCCCTTAAAAACTTTATGACAAAAAAAAGAAGTTTGTTGAAAACAAATGTATTTTAATTAAATTTAAATAAATGAATAGTATTCAACTCATTACAGCTATTTTGATGCTCATAATGTAATCGAAGCAGTAAGTAGTTAATAAAGTTTATTTGTCCTCCGATAAGGGGGGGTGGTGGCGGGGTTAAATTACATCTAGATGCTTTAGTATAAACTAAAAGTGCTTTATAACACATTTATTGCAAAAATATATATATATATATGAAAGAGAAAAAATATTTCTAATGAATTACTGTCATGAATGTGTTATGAATATAAATCTTCCAGTCAAATTGAAATGTTAGAAACGATAAAGCCCTTAAAAACTTTATGATTAAAAAGAAGTTTGTTGAAAACAAATGTATTTTAATTAAATTTTAAAAAATGAATAGTATTCAACTCATTACAGCTATTTTGATGCCCATAATGTAATCGAAGCAGGAAGTAGTTAATAAAGTTTATTTGTCCTCCGATGAGGGGGGGGTGGTGGCGGGGTTAAATTACTTTCAGATGCTTTAGTATAAACTAAAAGTGCCTCATAACACATTTATTGCAAAAAAAAAAAAAAATATGAAAGAGAAAAAATGCTTGTAATAAATTACTGTCATATATATATATATACATATATATATACACATATACATATATATACATATACATACACACACACACACACACATATATATATATATATATACATATATATATACATATATATACACATATATATATCTAAATACTTGTACATACATATATATATATATTTATCTCTATATATATATACACTTATATATCCATATATATACATATATATATATACATATATATATATATATATATATATATATATATATATATATATATATATATATATATATATTTATATTTTTATATGTGCAGGCATTTATATTGCTTATGTTTTCACTGATTGTTAACTGTCAACACCTATGATTTAACCAGTCACTGTTCTATTTAGATCTGTAGATAGTGTGTGGCTGGTTACAAGTAGAACATTTTTGAAGCTTGGATGGGTCTGTGTTATTTCCAACATACTAATGGCAGTATTTGCACACATCGTGTTGTACTGCAGCAGTGCTCAAGTGTTCGAAAACCTTTTTAAACAGATGTTTAGTGCCTGGTACCACTATGCTGGCAAATATGTGGTTAATAATTTGAAGCAAATCTTTGAGAGCAGACATGGTCAAATTGTGCTTTAGTACAAAGAGTACTTCTGCCTTGGTGATTTTGAGAAATCCACATATTGGGTCATCAAGATTGTTGTGCCGTGAATTGTCATCCCCTGAGCTTCGTTGAGAATTGTCATCCTCCTTATTGTGTTCCACATTGTCATAGGCTATATCTGCCATGGGAAGAGAATATCTAACATGCAGAATTTCAGACAATTAATCAGGCAAGTCTTATGCTCACATGCCAGATCTGGTATTTCTCATGCATGTAAATTTGTTATGTAATGCCCACTGAGTTACACCATTAAATGCATTCATGGAACCTGTAGTATGATGCTCTGAACATCATAGAGCTGAACGGGGGCTTAACTCAACCCAGTCATAAGATCAACAATCAGCCTATATGTATGTGTGCACAGCACTGCTGTATTTGGGTAAGATTCAGTTGATGGGACTGAAGCGACATTTCAAAATAAGGATGCACACTGCGCACCCTATTTCAGGTGGGAGAGCCTTATCCCATAAGTACAGTAAGTTATCTCATGGTTTCATTTCAGTTGCATTTTAGTGAAAATAATTTTGAATTACTTCAACTTTTACTCAAAAATGAGGTATCCTTTTATGAAAAACACGTCTATCGTACCATTAATCATAAAATCAATTAAAAATATATGTTAATATGTTGGCTTTCGCTTCTCCCTCCTCTCTGTGCTCCTGCTCTGTCTGCTGCAGGGGAGAGTCATTGGAAGCGGAAAGACGCTCCGGGAGTGGAGGACACCTGCGTGGAGGCACAGGCGATTGGCTGAGAGCTGATGGCTGAGGATTTAAAAATGACAGCCGAAGAAGAGACGCTGACCCTCCTTCCTCACTACTCAACGCCACGTCTTTGTGAAGGCCGATTGTTTGAAGTAGAGTGTTGTGTGAAATTCTGTGAATGTTAAATCAGTCATTAAGTAGTAAGGTAATGTAGGGGAAGTAAAGTTTTTTGGTTTCTGTTTTCTCCTGTTTTTTCGTTTAGGGAGACACTTTAGGTTTGTATATATTTCTTTTTCTCGTGAGTGGTTAGGTAAGATTTTTGATTTATAAGAGTGTTTTGTTTGTTGTTTTATATGCTTACTTACCCCGAGGTAATTTTGATTTACTTTGTAAAACTAGAAGAAAAGAATTATTAAAGAAAAAAAAATCTTTTGTTTGAACTACAAAAATCTTGTTTGTTTGTAGTTTCTTGCCGGTGTGCCTTGGGAAGTGACAAAGGAGTGGTCAATTTTATGTTTCCTCCAGTATCCCCTAGGCTGGTCGTAACAAAAATTATACTGAATCCTTTTTTTTTAACTCATAAATGAGGTTACATTTTATGTAAATCAAGAGTATCATACCATACATTACCAAAAAAAAAGTAAAATATATGTCAATATGTTTGAAACAAGTTCACTAAAAAGGAGAAGCCACAACATTGGAGATAATTTGATTCGTTATGCTTTATAACAGTGGCGGCTGCTGGTCAGTCGAGGAGGGGAAGCTCAATTTGTTCCGGCCTACATAATAAATTTGTTTATTTATTTAAATGTAAATTCTACCCCCCGTTCCTTTATATTTAGTCAATGAAATGTACACACAGCAGTACATATCACCACTTTTTTGGGGGACATTTTAGGGGAAGCTGAGCTTCCCTTGCAGTCTTAGAGCAATCGCCACTGCTTTATAAGCAATCAAAACAGACTGGGACGATTTGACCCGAGAGGACAAGAGGTGCTTAGTAATAATGATGCCAATGTGTGGGTTAAGTGTACACAACTTCATCCGTTTCAACAAGAACATGTTTTACTTTAATCATGTCAGGCCAGACAGCATTAACAGTTTCAGGTTTTTAACCTCATATATGAAAGTACTTTGGACCCTTGTTTCCATTCCCTTTACAGAGCTTCCAGCAGTAGTGACACAGCTGAAAGATGTCACAGAAAATCCACCTGTTCAACACCCACACCATCTGTAGACCCACCAGTTTCTTTCTTCAAGTATTGTCTGACCCTGTAGACATAGCAAATACCTCAAAATGCATGGATACTGTGGGTTATTTACCCATGTAGGGAAAGGTTTTTGGCTACATTTTCCCTCTGCATCTTTAGATTGTGCGCATCAGCTAGAAAGAAAGCATATTCATCAACTTTGTGTTGCATGTGTACCATTAATGATGGATTAGGAAATGGTATGATGAAGCCCAAGATTTCTCCTGTTATGAAGTTAGTCTATAGACTACAGGCCTATGTATATTCACTGCATAGATTAATACATTCTAAAGAATAGTGTATGTAATTGTTTTATCCTTATTTGGTGCCTCTTGTGCCAGACTATGATGTAAAATTCCCAAACAAAAGCTGAGGTCTCTGCTGACAGCAAGTTCAGCATTGTAGGGGATCAGACATTTGGGATCTCTCGATGCTCATCCACAGTGGAGAAACACTGTCCGATTCATGTTTGACGAGGAGGCAGTCACAGCCTCACAAAGATGTAGTCAATAAACTGGATATCACAAAGCTTGATGCTGTAGTTGGTGAGTGCATTTAATTTAAGACAAAACTCCCTCTAAGGTAAATCCAAACATATTGTTTTCCTCCCTCTTTCAGCAGCAAATGACTGTAATGTTCCATGTAATTATAATTTTAAAAAAAGTAATAATAACTTTATTTATTTACATTAGAACCTTTAAAAATCGATGTTTAAAAAGTGCTTTAACAGAGATAACAAAAGCTGAAAAAGGTAGAACTCTGGGTACAATAAAATTAAACAGGTCAAACAGAGACCAAAAGACTAAGAGGATAAAGCAGAGGGTCATGTTACTTAAAGCAACAAAAGAAAACAAACTGGTGAGCTGTAAATAGCTGACATAATTTTCAGAAGAAGAACACTGGTGAAGAAGACATTTCGTTTGATGTAAAATTACAGGAGAATAAATAGATCATATACTTAGAGATACATACATTTATGACAGTTGATAGTTGATGACATCACATGAGGAAAATGGAAAACAAGAGGGCAGAAAGAGGATGGCCCAAAGAGAAAATAATAAATACATAAAATAAAATAGAATAAAAAATAACAATAATAATAAAGGAAGTATATTAAAAGAAAAAAGATGGTCGGGACTAAGACGATGAGACCAGTGAAGAGAACAAGAAAAGAGGAGTTTAAAAACTAGTTCAGAAATAATAACTTTCTCTGTATCACTTTCTTGTTACTTCTTGGCACATGCTGCAGAATGTTGATCAACGGGTGCTGTACACTGCCTCTGTTCTCCAGACACAGTACTTTGAAGTGGGAATAAGACTTTGTATATATTTTTTGTATATCTATGATAACATAGGTGTTCTTTGTAACGGCTCTTCTATGATAAGTCTGCTTCCTCTTACCCTTTACATTACCCATCAGTCTCTGCTATCTTTTGTCCTGCTCATTTGAAATAGCACTTACGAATGACACGAATGAATAGAATAAAGTTGATATAGTATGGTACAAAGGGTTGCCAAGTGCACATTGCAGCCACATTTGCGCTCCACTCGAACAATCACGTGCTTTCTAGGGATGCAGCTAACGACTATATCGTCCAGAAACTACTCATCAACTTGAGTCTGCCCAGTGTCCGGGGTGCTGTATGTGAGGATGGTGCTAGTGTTTGCTTGCAGCAGCTGTTGCTGGTGATGGAGTTAGCTTTTAAACAATCCGCGACTTTAGCCCCATTATATCTGCAACTTTGACCTTGGAACAAACAAAAAAAGGCTCCACGGTGTCACCTGACATGATGGAGACTGATGTGAGGATGTTTAACTCCTTCATCGTCAGTGTGGAGGAGGAAATATGCCAGGGAGAAAAAAAAGGTTTAGAATGTGGTAGCGTAAAAGTGGCTACATTGTTTCCTGACATACAGTGGCTGCTGTTTGATGACATTGCTCCAACAAAGGTAGAAACAGAAGTGACATGACTAACTTCACTGAAAAATCCACTCCACAATTTAATGTCTTCACATTTCACTAAAACATGGGATAACGCCATTGAACAACTTTTTGAAGAGAAAATCTGTCATTGACTATTTATGGTGCTGAAGTTTGTTAACTTCATCAACGGTTCATTGCATCCCTGCAGTGTACTTGCATCACTTCCGCAGCGTACATGTGTGCTTGTGCATTATTAGTGCATTTTCCCTGCATAGAACCATATATGTCCTCTTCATCATCACTTGTACTGTTTTATTTGTCATCCTGCCACCTGGAACTGTACAGAATTGTTTCACCCCTGCTGTGTATATGCATGTTGGACTGATTGTTTACTGAGTCAATCTGACTTACAGCGTTGATGTGAAGAGCAGACAGCTGGGAGAGTTGCTGCTTCAGTCATATTTCTCTGTAAGAGAGTTGGGATGAGTAAGGCAGACTCACAGAGTGCTTTACAGATGTTAAGACTGTATAAATTGAAAAGTTAATTATATGTTCATGTGTGTTTTCCTCATGTCTGCATTCACTTCTCCTCGCCCTAGGAGGTATCTTCCCCAAGGCGAGCAACAGCTCCTCAGGCTTTTTCATGAGCAGGAAATATCTACTTCATGGCTTTTAGGCCCCATCCGCACGAAGACAAACCAAGGTCTAAACGCATACGTTTTTTGCCGAATCTGCATATCATCTACACAAAGACGGCGTTTTGGGGGTCTGTAAACGATCCTTTTTGAAACCAGGTTCCAGAGTGGAAAGATTTTGAAATGCCGTATATGCAGCTCTGTGATTACTGGCTCTCCGCAAGTTTTCAGATACGCTTACGGCATAGTTTCATATCTTCACTGACAGACATGCGCCACACGCGGCAACATCAACAAAATGGCAACGTACTTGAAGCATATGCGCTGATGAAGCTAGTGACCCTACTATCCCTGTTGCAGCAAAATCTCCTTCTTCTCAATCACCACCGAGTTAAACAAACAATTATCGAGGACACATTACGCCACTTTATCACAATCTCTGTTTACAACTTTTGCCGTAAGTGCGCATGCCCACTGTTTTTTCGTCCATTTCCGCTTCTTTCTGTCATATCGTTACAGCACCCCAAGAGGTCTGGCATATCTTTTACAGTGTTTCCATGCGTATCCAGTGCATTCATATAGACGCACACATTTTCTGAGACGCCTTCGTCTTCATGACAATCGTTTTGAAACTGTTCAGCGTTTTGTCTTTATGTGGATGAGGCCTTAGAGAGTATAATTTTTTCCAGGACCGTGTCTGTGGTGTAAAGATCACCTGCAAAAATTAAAATGTGTTTCTTTTTCTACTGTCTAATTCATATCGTAGAATAAAAATAAAAGAAAGGTATGTGGAAAAAATGAAAAGTTTTGCATAACCATGTTTCAACCTGGGATGTGTGCAGCTGACTGAATCAACAAATTAAGGCAGAGTAGGGAACTTTGGAAACTCTTCAATCCTGCAGGTCAAGGGTGATCTTTTGGAAGTAATGTATCCGATCAGGGAGAGTTTTAAACAGATGCAATGAAGAGAAAAAACAAAAAAGTGCTCTTCTTTCTTACCCTGGAGTATTTTTTCTTTTTAGAACTTTAGGTTTGTCTGTATCCAGTTTTGAGTTATTTTTATCTTTCAAATGATGATATGCTACCATTTTTAAAATAGAGATGAGAAGCCAACAACTCATGAATGAACCAAAAATGCTCTACCTAACCCTGGAGCAGCTTCCAAGCAAACAGAACTTTACTCAAATGAAGATTTCAACACTGAAATCTCCCCTTACATAATTAGCTTATATAAACACAGACATCTCAGGTCAATAAGCTCCCTAAAGTTACTCCTCTGTCCAAGCCAATGACGTGACATCTAATGCCTACAGCAGTTCATCTTGAGTGGTCCCTGATTAAAGTTATTATAGGTAAGTTTTATTGAGGACGAATGAAGATGTGGCCAATCCTTCCTGGAAGCTTGGCTGATGAGAGGATGCTCTTCTAAAGCAGATAATTTAAATGCTACATAATGTGTCATAAAAGTGCAGAACATACATACAACATACTTATTTGCTTAAACAAAAAATTTGTTTTAATATTTTTGCCTCATCTTGTATTTAATCCCTAATGTGTTATCATTGTTAAGGTAGCACACAGAAGCAAAAGCAGCAGCTGCTGTTTCGGGGTCTCCACTTGGACAGGGAATAAGTAATGGTGAAGGGTCAGGAAAGCTTATTGCTAACAACTCAGCAAATTGTTAAAGCATTTAAGTCAAATAAATGAACACATGTGTGTCATGTAAAATCAAGGAGCAGTCATGTTTAAAAATGTCAATATAAATAAAAATAACTATCATTAAAATTTGTGTCACAATAAAGCAGCCTTACACAGTTCACAGTTGTAGGGAGGTGCATGCTGTTAGCAGGTTGCACTGCTAAAGTTAGCCCATTAGCCCATTAGATAGATGATGTTTTTGCATGGAGCAGCTAAGAAAATCCAGCCGGTCCCTCCATCATTAAAAACAAGTGTGTATAAATGTGACGAGGAGACGCTGGTATTACTGAATGGTCAGAGTATCACCCTGAGTGTCAGGGGTGTTCCACATAGAAATAAAACACCTGCTGCTGTCTGCTCCCCAAGGCCTCATGACTGAACAAACTCTGTCTTGCTCTTGGTTAATTGTTTTGCTGTTTGTAGCCATCTCTGGACCAAAATTCATCTCCTCACATCATTTCTTTCCCTTTGTTTCTGTGAGGATACCACAGTCGCATTGCCACATTTATGACAACCCCACCAACCTGTACTGTTGCAGAAAATGAAATAGGCAGTATCAAAACAGTGCAGGGACAAGCCGAGTTGAGCAGAAGCCACAAATGAAAAAAGCACCTTTGGATTCTACAGTGTTCACAGAGCTTGGCAGGACATATTCAGTTTGCAGAACCTTCAAAATTAAATTAAAGCAGTCATCTTGCACACTATCACACAGCTAAAAGAAGCAAAACTGTGCCCACTGACTGCTGATTATTGCACGCTGCACAATTAAACCAAACTTCCATCTTAGGCTCAATTACATAGATACTCCTGACTTAAAGACGCAAAGATTTTTCCTTTGCGTTTTAGAATTCTTCTGCGCTCAGACGACGACACTCGGAGACGAGCTAATCCGCTGTAGTGTGCATGCCGGTTCAGTAGATGGCGGTGTAGGTCTGCAGAGAGGCAGCGCTGCTACAACACACGAACAAAGAAGAAAAACTTTCACAAACAACAATGGTGAAGAGACGCATGGAGACGCAGGAGTTTTTTTTCTGGACAACAAATCTGTCTGGATGGTTTTGACTGGATAACAAACCGAGCATGGGAAGAGGCTCACACGTTACCTGGCGGACGGCCGAAGCTGTTGTTGTTCCTGGTATGTGTGTAGCCTTCATCTGAAAGAGTACTGCGCATGCGGTGCTGTCGGCGCTTCACCCTGAAACGCTCTGACATGGGTTTACACAGAGCTGAATGGAGAGCGGATTCAAATCTTTCCACTCTGGAGCCTATCTTCAAAAGTTTCTGTTTTCAATGAGTTCCATGTAGACACGAGGCCAAAACGCAATGAAAACAAATCGGATTTGACCGTTTTCGGCGCCATGTAAACACGGCCTTAGTCCAGTACTAAACCCTTTGACTGTTCTATTTTGAAAGGCTTGTGCCTGAGTGGTGTTATGGATGACTTTAGATTCAGGAAACAGTTAATCAAAGCAATGTTTGTGAACAAAGCTTTATTATAGTTGAGAATAATTTCACTTATTTTTTTACTTCTTTAAAGTCACAAAACCTTTTTTCTGAGCTATCTGTCAAATTCATGCACGCATCAGATTTTAATACAGTAAATCTGGATAAAAGCATGTTTTAGAACAAAAGAGCTCTGATTTTGATTTGACAATAGGAATTGAATCATCACCTTCAGAATAAAAAATGAATCAAATCATGAGATAGGGACAGATTCACATCTCTAAAATCTAAGATAAACAGTTTAAACAAAGTAAAGTTGTTAGTATTTGCTTTCTTTGGAATGACAGTGCATTATGGTTCCATTTTTTCTTAGTTCTTGTGTAACAAAGGTAAAATCTTTCAGTCACCCTTCTGTCAGTCAGCTGTGTTAAACGAGGTGTGTGCATGTGATATGACGGTGCTGTCATGACTGGCATTGATTTAGCTGCATGGGAGCTGTCCCGACACAAATTGTCCTTACTTGTGCTGCTATTTCTGTCCTTCTGCCACCTTCAGCCTCTTCACATACAGAACACGTTTCTTTCCTTTGCAAATGATCAGCTGTTACTTCCATCTTTAGCTGCATCTTAATATTTTCCGAAACATCTCCAATGTCAGAAATTGCTTTTCAATTTTCTCACGCTCTTTGATTACCCTCATCTTTCCTTTGGATCGCTCATTTCTCTCTCACTTCCTCTCAGTTGTGCTCATCAGGTTTCTGCTCTTATCCAAGGTGACTTGTGGAGAGCGGCCCTTCTGTTGCATACAGAGAGAGAAGCGACGGAGGCACACCTGGCTGAGAGTGAAATACACTCAGCTGAAATATTTGTCAAGCAACAGATTACAGTGCCTCTCAGGCACAGCAGTGGCTTCTGTTTGAAGAGTCAAAAACCTGATTCAGCCTCACCTTAGGAGCTGAGGAGACATGCTGAGACTAAACAGTAAAGTAAATATTAAAGAGGCAGCCTGGGATCTTCTCACCTGAACAAACATGCAGACCACTCTCTTTTCAACCAAATACGACATTCAGCAACACAAAAGCTCCCCTGCTTTGCATAAAATTATCATGGTGGTTCTTGGACCAGATAGTATTTTTGCCTTTGGAGAACATGAAGAATAACATTATAATGAAGCACGAGCAGGCAAAGCAAACACTGAGAATTCAGCAGAGACAAGCAGTAACCTCAAAGTCAGGTTATCTTCCTAGAAACAATTTACCCATTGTTGGCTCCCTGATTGGTTCACTGTCCAACCAATCAGAATCAAAGCATCTGCTGCTGGTTCACTCCGACATTGCTTGTGTTGGCAGAGTCTTTTTTAATGCATAGTGATGAAATTATAAAATGTATACCTCTTTGCTGAAACACTCAAAGGCAGGATGGAACATTTGAAAAACTGACAATATTCAACTGCTGGAGGAATATATAGTAGACAAAATTAAAAGTATAATATCAAAATATTCGGGCACTTGCTGCAAGCTTTACCTTGAATCTGACAATCATTAACTCATTACTAGTTTCTGATACAGTTAGAAAGGGTACAAATTTTAGACTACCTCACAAAATGATATGATGCAGTAACCTACACTGTCATTTAAAACCAGACTATGACATAGCACATGGTGCAATAGGACAAGGCATGATACAATATGTTACAAAAAACTAATAGACAATGAGACTAGGCCTGTCACAATAATCAATAAATCAATTAACCACACGATAATTAAAAACGTTCTAGGTAAGTTTGCTGTCCTCGATAAGTTGACACGTGCATGTATGTTTGTTTTCCTCCTCTCGTTTTACCAAACAGGCTGGAAGCGGATGGGTCACTCTGTGCGACTTTCTCAACACCTGGTGCATTGGTTCTATAGCAGATATAGCAGATTTATAACATAAATAATTTAAACAGGATGAACAAGGTGTGAACTCATGAACACTGACAAGCCGATATGTTGTATTTGTTTGAAAGTCGTGGCGACGACAAAGGGGAGGTGCAGCGGAGCCTTCGTCCTGACAGTAAATGTTTACTGTGGCGTTTGGTCGGCAAAGTAAATATAAATGAAACAGCGAAAAATGCTGCGCATTCACAGACAGTGTCGTTCGCTACATTGCTAAAGAAATGCAGTCCTTAAATACAGTTGAAAAGCCACCAATGTTATGAACGCTTGACTGACAGAACAAATTGACTGGTAGAACGTACATGTCACAAACAATTCAGGAAGAATGTAAACTACATTTTACATTTTTTTATTGTTGTGTGCGTTTTCATTGGAGTTTTATTTTTGTTTCTTTACAGAGACAGGGTCTAATTTTTGTTTTTGATTAGTTTAATGATTTTTATTTATATCAATTGTCCCAAAAGAGAGTCCATTTCATTTTTGTTTTTTTCTCTTTATTTTGTTAAATCTATTACATTGTTTGTTAATTTTTTTTTTTTTTAAAAAGCTCTTGACCTTCGATTTACAGTTAAACACTCTTAAAGAATTAAAGTTTATTGCTTTTGATACATTGTACTCACTTTATTATAAAATATCTTATAATTATATTAACAAAAAAATGATGTTTCAAAATAATATTGACAATAATATTGTTTTTCTGCAATAATTTTTTTGACAATTATCGTCCAGCGAAACTTGAAATGAAACTATAAAACATAAAAACTATAAAATGCAATATCATACTTTGGATAAATTGCTATGACTATGTTCATAGCTATTTATCACATTAATCCATCAAAATTTTTCAACCGTTTGCCATGAGCCATTAAGATAAAGCGATCAGTTTGACTTTTAAGTCAAAGATCCTTTTACATCAGTGAGTGTGGCCCTGAAGAAAGCATCTGACATGAACCAAACAATGGCCCAGCTACAAAGTCAGAAACTGGTTTACTGAATGTTTGCTCCTTGATGCAGCCTGCTCATGAGGCTAATCCGAAAACACTATCCACAAGAATGCTAGATCCACTCTGACCCTTTTGGCTATTTACAAGAATCACATTAAGAGCAGCATGCTCCCCACATTGCCAGGCTGCTCACAGCACAGCATTTGGTTCTCAACCTTTCCACCTGTTTGTGTGTCAAAACACTTTGGAGAAAAATTTCCAAGCAAAATGACCGCACAAAAGAGCAGCAGTAGCACAAACAGAACAGAGTAATAAACCTTTTTTTACCAACACAGCAAATCAATAATTATAAGGACATCTGTAACTTCCTGACTTCTTTGCAAATACCTCTGGAGTATGATCTGCACCCAACTGATGCAACATGGTCCGATGAGAATTATCAAGAATAATCCTCAGTTATATATTTTCATCTTAATTTTTATCACACATAAAGGAGCGCACTAATGTAAAAAGGTTCTAATTTGAAATCTATCCTTCTTACATGAAATTATCATCACTAATGCTCAGTCCTGTTTTGATTGAAATTGATATCATAAAATAGATGTCCAACTACATGACCTCCCACATTTGTA
The DNA here is from genome assembly GCA_036419115.1 of Scarus forsteni. Lineage (NCBI taxonomy): Eukaryota > Metazoa > Chordata > Actinopteri > Labriformes > Labridae > Scarus > Scarus forsteni. The sequence continues at coordinate 25,849,354 of JAZDUH010000066.1, read as the reverse complement.
AGACTACTGTACATATAAACACGCTTAGGGAATTTGAAAAGGGGTCAGATGCTGGGTTTCTCAATTATGGGATTAACAGTTTGGTACTTCCTGATGTATCTTAATGGCCTAATTCACACTGTTGCTTCCCAAGCATATTATGAGATACATATGTGGACAAAATTGTTGGTACCCTTTCGTTAAAGAAAGAAAAACACACAATGGTCACTGGAATAACTTGAAACTGACAAAAGTATTAAAAAATAAAAATGTACTAATAATCAACCAATGAAAATCAGACATTGCTTTTGAATTGTGAGTCAACATAATTGTTTTAAAAAACAAACTAATGAAACTGACCTGGACAAAAATAATGGTACCCTAAAAAGGATTAAAAATGATTTGACAATAAGGACATGTTAAACTGAGGTGTGTCCTCTAATTTTCATCATAGATGTGTTCAAGCTTGTAATCAGTCAGTCTGCCTATTTAAAGGCTGAAAAGTGGTCTCTGTGCTGTTTGGTATCGTGGTGTGTACCACACTGAACATGGACCACAGAAAGCTACGGAGAGAGCTACAAACAGCAAAGACAAGCATGTTAAAGGTAAAGGCTATAAGACCATCTCCAAGCAGCTTGATGTTCCTGTGACTACAGCTGCACAGATTATTCAGAAGTTCAAGGTCCACAGGACTGTAGTCAACCTCCCTGGACATGGCTGCAGGAGGAAAACTGATGACAAACTGAAGAGACGGAAAATAGGAATGGAAACCAAAGAGCCCAGAACAACTCCCAAAGAGATTAGAGGTGAACTCCAAGATCTATGTACATCAGAGTCAGATCACACCATCCATCACTGTTTGAGCCAAAGTGAACCTAAAGGAGGACATCACTGTTGAAACCAAATCATGAAAAAGGGAGGCTGAAATTTGCCAAAATGCATTTTGACAAGCCACAAAGCTTCTGGGAGAATGTCCTTTGGACAGATGAGACAAAACTGGAGCTTTTTGGTAAGTCACATCAGTTCTATGTTCACAGACACAAAAATGAAGCATACAAAGAAAAAAACACTGTACCTACTGTGAAACATGGAGGAGTCTCAGTTATGTTCTGGGGCTGCTTTGTTGCATCTGACACAGGGTGACTTGAATCTGTGCAGACACAATGAAATCTCAAGACATTCTGGAGTGAAATATGCTGCCCAGTTTCAGAAAGCTTGGTCTCAGTCACAGGTCATGGGTCCTCCAACAGGATAATGAGCCAAAACACACAGCTAAAAACACCCAAGAATGGCTCAGAACAAAACACTGGACTATTCTGAAGTGGCCTTCTATGATCCCTGATCTAAATCCTGTTGAACATTTGTGGAAGGAGCTGAAACATGCAGTCTGGAGAAGACAGCCTTCAAACCTGAGACAGCTGGAGCAGTTTGCTCATGAGGAGTGGGCCAAAATACCTGCAGTGATTGACTCAAATGGTTCTGCAACAAAATATTAAGTTAAGGGTACCATCATTTTTGTCCAGGCCAGTTTCAGTATTTTGTTTTTTAAAATAATTCTGTTGAACCACAATTCAAAAACAATGTCAGATTTTCATTGGTAAATTTCCAGTAAATTTGTATTTATAATGACTTTTGTCAGTTTCAAGTTATTTCAGTGATCATTGTGGGCTTTTCTTTCTCTAACAGAAGGGTACCAACATATTTGTCCACGTCTGTATTTTTATAATAACATGACTGAACACAAAGGAGTTTTATTATTCTTTATCCTTCACTGTTTTTTTATCCTTGTCTTTTCAACTGTAAGTTATTTTTGGTCATGTCTTTCCTCTTTTTCCCTACAATATCCTCCCTTTGTTTCCTGTTAATCATCCCATGCCCACGCTGTTTTCTATTTTTTTCTATCCAGTGTACTCTTGTTCTCTGCTGTTGTTACTGTGTTTGACCATCTGTCATTGGTCAGAACTTTAGAGGAGGCCGGAAACAACAGTCAGGGGAGGCTTCTAATTGGTCCTCTGAGGATAAGAGCCTGCAAAGAAAACACTCTTTGTAGGTGTGCTGATTAGAAAACGGCAGGTGTTGGCAATGGCGAGGTATGAGCCCTCTAACAGAGGCCCAAGACCCCCAAAGGACCCTCAAAAGGCTCCAGAGGATCCCCAGTAAAAATGCCAGATAATGTTGTTTGTCCCTTTGTTGCTTTCCTTCATCTTTCAGGATGGGGTCTTTGTGGAAAAGTTTACAAATAAATCACTCATACATAAGTCAGAGTGTGTAATCATTTGCCGTTTTTATTTTGGTCTTTTAAATGAAATGAAATGACAGGTGACACTGTGGTGCAGAAGGTAGTGCATGTGTCTCAAGGCAAGAAGGTCGCCGGTGCAATCCCTGGGTCGGGCAGGACCTTTCTGTATGAAGTTTGTATGTTCTTCCCGCGCATGTGTGGGTTCTCTCTGGGCACTCCGGCTTCCTCCCACAGACCAAAAACATGCTTATTAAGTTGACTGGTGACTCTGAATGGCTCTTAGGTGTGAGTTAGAATGGTTGCCTGTCTCTGTGTGGCCCTGTGATTGACTGTGACTGGTTCGTACCCCGCCTCTCACCCAATGACAGCTGGGATAGGCTCCAGCCCCCCTGCTGGAGCCCACAATGAATAAATAAATAAAATGAATTTAACTGATATAACATATATACAGTACTCCTGGTAGATTATTCCCCCCATTTAATAATACCAGTAGGTATTGTATTTTACATAATTGGAAAGCCTGATCAGTCAGCTTTACAACAAGGTACAAATTGTACTGATCATGCCTTGGTGGAAAGAGAACCACAGCTAAAACATGATGGTAGCCCCCCAAAAAACATGCTGTGATCCCCTAGAAGCCGGTGGATCAGCTCACAGAGTGGCAGCATTATTTGGTGTCAGCTCTGGAAGTGTTAGGACCATCTGAGACTTGTGAAGTCAAAGATACTGTAGATCCAGTGTGGGCAAAGCAGGGCTTTCCAACAATACAAAATACAATACCAATCGGTATTATGAAAGGGGAGCAATGATCAACCAGAACAAGATTTCCAAACTTGAGGAGTATGTGTGACCAAGTTAGGACTGGTGAGGGACTTCTGGTGTTACAATTACCCAACAACGCCACCTTAGGACTTTCACCTAAAGAATACTAAATTTTGTCCACAATCTATGACCCTTCAACAGAGGGTTTCCCCTTTTTAAGATAACACAGGCAAGTGCACAAATGAATACAGAGACAGTGTTAGAAAAATATAAATATAAACTTTATTTTCTTTGTCACAATATATATAAAAAAATACGTTTCTTTATTCAATAAATAGGCACAAAATTAACTCTGGGTTGCACATTGAGCAGACACCCCTGGATGGATGGGGAGAATCAGGTAAGTCAGACCGTAAACAATGTAACACAACTAGTACTAAGTAGGCATGCAAACAAACGAAAGGTCTGGCCCCCCAGTCACCCCAACAGACATACAAGGCTAACTAGCTCACTGAGCAGCGTCCCTGCAAACTGTTACTGAACTGAGCAGCGTCCCTGCAAACTGTTACTGAACTGAGCAGCGTCCCTGCAAACTGTTACTGAACTGAGCAGCGTCTCTGCAAACTAACCCCAAAGTTAACCTGGAGACCAAAAGAACATACTTAAGAAGTGAAAACTGAAATCACTTAACTAAGGTGACCAAAACCTAACAACGAAACGAACGGGGATAGGAACAGACAAAAAAAAGGAAAGATAAGGCTAGAAAAACAATGCAAAAAACAAGAACGACAAGGAAAAGACAACTGAAAAGGACAACTAACAAAGACAAGACAGACAAGAAAGACAAGAAAGACAAGAAAGACAAGAAAGACAAGAAAGACAAGAAAGACAAGGCAACAGCGGCAAACTCGGCTGTTCAGACCTCATCCCAGCGCTACCCCGCACGTAACACTAGGCTCCGCTTCACCGTCTCAGCACATCGACCACGTCGAGACTTTACGCCGCCATACTACCAACCCCTGCTCCGGCCCCGAAGGAAACAAGGACAGAGCTGCATGTCCGCCGAATTTATCTCCCCGAACAACTGCTGAGCCAATCATTGGTTCCGCCCCAGCTGCAGAACATCACCGCTGATCAGCCGGTTACATTCACCCAAATTTTATCAGCGGCCCGCTGATAAAAAAACTAAACAAACTAAAATTAAGACCAGGGGCGAAAAATACCTGCACCCAGACTGCCAGAACCCATTACCTGAGAGGCTGTAGCCCTACTAGCTTCCCCCTGCATTGATCTTGGAAGATGATGCACATTGGAGTGCTGCCCTGCCGTCTTCCTGGCCGACTTGCGTGGAACCACTGTGTTGGTGCTCGGGTCCCTCGGGGTGTGAGGATGGGAGCTGGCTGTACTCGCCCCTGGCTGCTGCTTTGGAGGCGCCTGCCTAGAAGGTGTCGGGTGAGCAGGAGTGGGCTGGTTACCTGCTGGTGCTTTCATCACCACCCACAGTCCATCGTCCACAGGCTCTTCCTCGCTTTCGGACGTCGATGCCACTTCTGGACAGTGCAGGGGCCTAGTCTGCACCTGTCCAGGAGCAAAGGGCGGGGCTGGCTTCAGCATCGTCCGGTGCACTTGCCTCACACGAGTCCGATCATAAACTGGGGCAACGGAGTACACCACCCCTCCTGGGTCAGGTGGCCTCACCACCTCGAAAACTGTGGATCCCCATGCATCTTGAATCTTGCTCGAGCCTCGCACTGCATGGTCCCGCAGATACACCCGCTGACCTGCTGCCAGTGGCTGATCCGCAACCCTCGGTCATGCCTCTCTTTTCGCCGCCTTGCTGCAGCCTGCATCTGGTCCCTGGCAGCATCAAAAGCCACATCCAGCCTCCAGCGATGCTCAGCCACCCAGTCGGACACTCTCCCCTCAGAGGGCTCAGGAAGGTGACCTAGCAGAAAATCTACAGGTAAGTTGGGCTGCTGGCCAAACATGAGAAAGTGGGGGGACTCACCCGTGGACTGATGAGCAGTAGAGTTGTAGTTAAACACCAGTTGGGGAAGATGCTCTGGCCAGTGGCTCTTTTGGTCTAGAGGAAGAGTGCGCAACAGGTTATGCAAAGTCCGATTAAACCTTTCACACTGACCATTTCCCTGTGGATGATAAGGTGTGGTTCGAGACTTCTTCACTCCATACAGGGCGCACAACTGCTGAACCAAAGCACTCTCAAAACACCTTCCCTGATCAGAGTGGATGCGGGCTGGCACCCGTAGCGATAGAACCACTCTCTTACCAGCACCTCTGCCACCGTTGCTGCTCTCTGGTCCCGGGTAGGCACAGCCTGGGTAAACTTTGAAAAGACGTCGGTCATCACCAGAACGAGCTCTTTTCCATCCTGAGATGGCTCCAGCAGGGTAAAGTCTATGGCCAGCACTTGGTTGGGTTTAGCAGCCAACAGATGTCCCATGGGTGCCCTGACTTTAGGCTGTGTACTTTTAGCAAGGGTGCACCGCTCACATCGCTGACACCACTCCTTCACCTCCTGGTCCAGCCTCGGCCAGTAGCACCTTTGTCTCACCAACTCAGTGGTCCGCTCGATACCCTGGTGCCCATGGTTCTGGTGAAGCTGCATCAGGACCTCCTCTTTCAGACTCTCAGGCAGCAGGAGCTGGTAGACCTCCTCCCCACCATCTGGGCGGAACAACCGACGATACAGGAGGCCTCCCACCTGAACAACTCGACCCCACTGCCGGACCAGCCCCCGCACCTGAGGGCTCAGCCCCTGTCTCTCAGCCTGGCTCGGTTCCCTACGCTGACGCCAGAAGTGGAGGAAGGCCCCAATAGCTGGGTCTGCTTGCTGGAGCGCTTGCAGGTCCGCAGGGGTGCGAGAGGGAAGGACGGTCACTTCAGACTGCACTGCAACTGCTGGCTTAACCTGGGCGATCGACTGCTGTAGCACATCAGGTACTGCGGTTCCAGGGAGCACCTCTCCAAGCCCACTGTGGATGCCAGCCTGGGACTGCCTTGAGAGAGCATCTGCATTTTTGTTGATGCGGCCTGGGCGATAGCGAACACTGTAGTTGAAAGCAGACAGTTCAGCGACCCATCGCTGCTCAGTGGCACCCAACCTTGCAGTCTCCAAATGGCTCAGGGGATTATTATCGGTCCAAACCACACACGACTGGCCCCACAGGTACTCTCTGAACTTCTCTACCATAGCCCACTTCATGGCCAGGAACTCCAGTTTCATCGAGCTGTAGTTCTTTTCTGCTGGGTGCAAACTCCGGCTGGCAAAGGCGACAGGCCTCACTCTGCCGCCCTGCTCCTGCGACAACACTGCACCCAGGCCACTATGGCTAGCATCGACCTCTAGAATGAAGGGAAGAGAGAAATCAGCAAAGGCCAAGGTGGGGGCACTTACTAGGCAGGCCTTCAACTTCTGGAAACTTTCCTCGCAGCCTTCAGTCCAGCCAACTCCCAACCCTCTGCTTTGTCCCTTCCGCTTTCTTTGTCCCAGCCAACTCAGCAACCAACCGATGCAGCGGGCAGCCAGCTTTGCGAACCCTTCCACAAAGCGCCTGTAGTAGCTGGCGGCCAAGGAAGGACCTGAGCTCAGTGACGTTGGTCGGATGCGCCAGTCGGCTACAGCAGCGATTTTACTTGGGTCTGTGGAGACGCCATCCTGAGAGATGAGATGGCCCAAGTAATCAACCTCTTTCTGGAAGAACTAACACTTCTCCAGTTTGACTTTCAGTCCCTCCTGCTGCAGGCGGCTCAAAACAGCATCCAACCTACTCAGGTGCTCATCCACACTGGAAGAAAAGACAATGATGTCATCAAGGTACAACAGTAAAGACTGACAATGCTGTGCCCCAAACATCCTCTCCATCAGCCGCTGAACGTCCCTGGTGCATTGCACAACCCAAATGGCATCCGGTTGAACTCAAACAGACCAAAAGGAGTGCAAAAGGCAGTCTTTGCTTTGTCCCCCTCTGTCACTGGTACCTGATTATAGCCGCTGGCCAAGTCCATTGTGGTGAACCACCTTGCCCCAGAAAGGCCCAAGGACTCCTCAATGCGAGGGAGTGGAAAGCCATCCTTCCTGGTCTTACGATTCAACTGACGATAGTCCACACAAAGACGCAAGGTGCCATCCTTCTTCTTCACTAGCACAATGGGGGAAGCATAGGGACTACAGCTCTCTCTAATCACCTGGGTCTCTAGCAGCTGGTGTATGTGGGCTTTAACTGAGTCATACTGGACGGAGGGATACGCCTATAACGCTGCCGCACAGGTACATCATCAATAAGCGGAATGTCATGCGTGATAAGGTCAGTACAACCGAGGTCACCCTCAAATGCAGAGAACACTGGCTCATGACTCAGCAACAGCGCCCTCACTTTGTGCTGCTCTGCCTCAGAAAGAACAGATAAATCCAGAGCCCTGATCTGTTCCTGCACTGAACTGCTCCCTCGTGAGTTGCGAGCCACGGTGGCAACCCCCTGACTGTTCAGACCTGGCCTCGCTAACCCCGGGTAAGCCCACGATGTCCACCTGTGACAAAAGCCCTACAGGACGAGAGGATGAAGCACAACAGGAGTAACACCAACATTAACAACAGGGATGTATGTGCCTGTATGAACCTGGACTAGAGCAGGAGAAACCAAAAGCCCTTCAGGGAGCACATGCTCAAAAGCCAAAGGCTCAACCAGGACTGTGCCAGAAGACCCAAACTGCGCTGAACAGGTAGCAGCAACCACCTTAGTAGTGCCCCCAGGTATATGCACTGACCTCTTACCCCTAAGCCTCGCTAACCCTGCCTGGGAAGTAGGGGTCCTGACCTCCGCCTGGTGGCACAACTGGAGAGCTCTCAACCACGCCTCAGGGGCACCGGATACAGCAGGTAGGTCAAACAACTTGGGGCCATGCTCTGAAAAGAGAACATCATAACAAGCTCTAATAATGTTCATTCCCAAAATCCCTGGAGCTTCAGGTGGGGGAGCATGCCCAGGGGGGTCTCTTACGACCAACACACCCCTTCTAGGAAGAAAACTGCCAAACACCTCAACATCAGGCTCCATGTAGCCTATATAAGGGATCCCTAGGCCATTTGCGGCTTGCAGTTGCAACCAATTACAAGACTTTAACTTATCCTGAAAGTGCTGTAGAAAGAAACTCTCCTGATCGTAGATACCAAAAACCCTGTGTCTAACACGCACCGAACCTCCACCCCGAAATTAATGCCACCCTGGGGACAAGGGGCAATTAACCGGGCCATCAGGGCCTCGTCTCCCTGGCTGGGGTCTGTGGAGCCTGGCAATCCCCCACCTAATGTTTGGCCCTGCACACTAGGGGGCTCTAGTTTCCGCCGACTGAGCAGCAGCAACCTGGGTTCTGGGAACACGAGGAGGGTTAAGCGGGGCCAGGTGAAACATGGGCATTATCACAATCACGGGCATAATGGCCTGCCTGCTGACACCGTCTACATATGACACTGCTAAAGCGACTTGGTCTGGGGCCTGGAGAAACCTGCATTTTTGTAAGGGCCTCAGTAAGCTGGCTAAGTTGCTCCTGCTGTTTATGTACCAGGGCAGTTAAAGCTGCAAGCTGTTCGGCAGTAGAACTGCTAGGTGGGCAATCTATGCTGCGCTGGACCCTGGAGCTCTGCATCGCACAAAAAGGAGAAATAGAATGACTTTTACCATGTGTGGGGCTTCCCTCCCGCTCCCATCTAATTGCTATTGTAAGAATCATTATAGCAAGTAGGGACAGCGAAGAGTCCTGCCGAACCAACCTCTTTAATTCCCTGCGAAGATCAGAGTTATTAACATTCTCCACGAACTGATCACGCAGCAGAACGGCAGAGTTAGTCATTCTATTGGGGGCATTAGCAACAACTTTCTCCATTAAGCAATTCAGGGCGTGTGAATACTCCTGAAGTGATTCCCCCTCCAACTGCCTTCTAGAAAAGAAATCCTCCTGCAGAGACACATACGACTTGGGGCACCCATACAGATCCTTTAAAATACTTAAAACACGTTCGGGGTCCTCACGGTCTGTACGTGGCCTATACTTTATTTCATCCCTAGCTTCACCCTCTAGATGATCAAATATAAAGTTGGCCTGATCATTAGAGCCCAAATGTCTAGCCCTCATACTGGCCTGTACCTCCTCCACCCACTCATCTACTCCAATACCATGAGGTCCCCGAAACATGGGACACTTCCTCTCTCGTGGGAGGTAGATGATGCGTTCAGGGGCGGTAGTGTTCATCATAGTCTCTGGGGTACTTGGACCAGCTTGGGCCTGCGCCGCAGCCTCCTCCTGTAGTTGCTGCTTGTCCGCCTGCAGCTGCTTCACTTGCTCCCTCAGGGCCTGCAGCTCCTCCGCCATGGTGGACACCTCGACAGCAGCCACCCACGTAGTCAACAGGAACCAGCAACAGATCCCACGATGCGCCCACTGTTGCCTTGTCTTTAAAGAGGGGGGAAAAAAGGAAACGAAGAGGATAGAAAGGAAAATACCCCCTAAAATACACTCAGCTCACAACCTCTGACTTCTCAGAACTCTCAACACGAGTGCAACCCTCCAATAAATCGAAACACAACAAAAAAAGAAAGAAAACAACCTACACATGCCTCTGATTGTGAACTATCCTGCCGACAACGCCAGAAAAGTGTGACCAAGTTAGGACTGGTGAGGGACTTCTGGTGTTACAATTACCCAACAACGCCACCTTAGGACTTTCACCTAAAGAATACTAAATTTTGTCCACAATCTATGACCCTTCAACAGAGGGTTTCCCCTTTTTAAGATAACACAGGCAAGTGCACAAATGAATACAGAGACAGTGTTAGAAAAATATAAATACAAACTTTATTTTCTTTGTCACAATATATATAAAAAAATACGTTTCTTTATTCAATAAATAGGCACAAAATTAACTCTGGGTTGCACATTGAGCAGACACCCCTGGATGGATGGGGAGAATCAGGTAAGTCAGACCATAAACAATGTAACACAACTAGTACTAAGTAGGCATGCAAACAAACGAAAGGTCTGGCCCCCCAGTCACCCCAACAGACATACAAGGCTAACTAGCTCACTGAGCAGCGTCCCTGCAAACTGTTACTGAACTGAGCAGCGTCTCTGCAGACTGTTACTGAACTGAGCAGCGTCTCTGCAGACTGTTACTGAACTGAGCAGCGTCTCTGCAAACTAACCCCAAAGTTAACCTGGAGACCAAAAGAACATACTTAAGAAGTGAAAACTGAAATCACTTAACTAAGGTGACCAAACCTAACAACGAAACGAACGGGGATAGGAACAGACAAAAAAAAGGAAAGATAAGGCTAGAAAAACAATGCAAAAAACAAGAACGACAAGGAAAAGACAACTGAAAAGGACAACTAACAAAGACAAGACAGACAAGAAAGACAAGAAAGACAAGAAAGACAAGAAAGACAAGAAAGACAAGGCAACAGCGGCAAACTCGGCTGTTCAGACCTCATCCCAGCGCTACCCCGCACGTAACACTAGGCTCCGCTTCACCGTCTCAGCACATCGACCCGTCGAGACTTACGCCGCCATACCAACCCCTGCTCCGTCCCGGAAGGAAACAAGGACAGAGCTGCATGTCCGGCCGAATTTATCTCCCCCGGAACAACTGCTGAGCCAATCATTGGTTCCGCCCCAGCTGCAGAACATCACCGCTGATCAGCCGGTTACATATGTTTGGAGGTAGAGACTGAAAATGTTAGGGATTTCTTCTTTAAGTCTGAGGACCCTAAATATATGTCCAGGGCAAGAATAATTTAATTAACATTTATTTATAATAATTTAACAAAGAAAACAAAGAGAGGACTCGCTTTAGACACAAGCATCCTCAAGACCACAGATTACTAAAGACAATGGATTCTTCTTCTTGTAATCATTGCATTCAGGAATCAATTTCCATATCATAAGTTCAATTTTTCTGAGTAAATTTTTAAGAAGGATAGACCTTACATTCTACTAGGGGTGGGCGATATGGCAAAACTACCATATCATGATTCTTTAAAAATAAAATCACGATCACGATTTTATCATAATTCTTTTTTACGTTGATTTTTCTAGACTAATTTGCATGTTAGACCATTTTTTCCCCATGTTTAATGTATAAAACACGTAAAACCCTAAAAGAAACAAAAATGACAATTTAAGCCAAATAAACTTTCTGAACAGGTTTTAATTTAAATAGTGCAGTTTTTATAAAAATGTGCAATAAATGTAAACATAAAAGGTAATCAACAAAAATAAAGTGCCCTTTTGTAATATAAAAACTAAACACACCAAATAGCTTATTGAAAAGGGTCAAATATAAATGCAAACTTAAGTAACTGGTTATCTCTTAAAGTGCAACAATTTAGAACAAATATTATCTAACTGCAATGTCTATAATCTGAGTGAATAAGACAGCTGCTGTAGAACAGATTTTTGTTCAGACATCTTCTAGCTTTTATCTCCTTTTCTTTTTCCGCTATGGCTTCACGTTACATAACCAAACAGGAGATCCCATCATGCACTGCGCGTAATGTGCTACGATTGGCTAGTCGGGTACGCGTCAAAGTCTCTGCACCCACACAGACGATCTGACGATGCTTCTGCATTAAAAGATCATCCCCACGTTAAAATCCTTAACAGTTTAATATTGTCATATCGCACACCACTACATTGTACTGAGTAAAAAACTGTTGTTATGTGTTGTCAGAAAAATAAAACAACTTATAAGCAAAAAAAGCACTAAAATGAATGAATACTTCACCACAATGACAAAATCTGCCAAAAGGCTCATACTGAGTTGCTTCATTCCAAAATGATGATTGTCTATGCCTGTCTGCCAATATTTTACTTTCCTTTTTCATGGTGTGTAAAAACACTCAAAGGCAGAGTGTTTTCAGTGAAAAATGACAGATCACCTGTACTGTGCCGACATGTTTTTGTCTGAAGTGTAAATTGGCACATGTGTAAAGTCAGAATGTTCCAGTGATGCACTGCCAGCGCTCTGCTGTAACAATATGTTCCTCTTTAAAATGTGTATGCTACTCAAATAAACATCAGTCTTTTCCTCACTGAAGCTTCATAGATACAGATGATGTGATATGCTGCCCCGATAACAAGCTCAGAAACACACCTGAGATTTTTTGTCATCCGAATAGACTTTGAATGAAAACTACAGCAGAATAATAAAACATGGAAACTGTGAAAGATTTGCAGTTAAAGCTCTGAACTTCTTAAAATTTGACTGCAATACCACATAGAAGAATATCAGACGAGACTTGAGTAGTATGTTTCAGCATAAATATAATGGGGTGTAGATGAACAGACATTATTTAAGTTTTTTTTTGTCTAGTTAGTGAGAATGACATTATTTAAACTGATGTCAAGACTTTTGTAGCTGCTAAATTAACATCAAAACACTGAGAAAAATCTGACTGGTAAAAGACACTGTATTTTGGTTAAATCAGTAAAGCCATCTGAATGGGACAGGGCAGGATCTCATAATGAATAAAACCACTTGTAAGATCTTCATTTTCAAAAATCTACCACAGGCACAGGGCTTTTGACTTTTGCTCTGTCATGATTTACATTGTGATCAGACAAGTTGTGTGAGTCTTTCTGTCCACTTCTGCTTGTTCACTTAAAAAATAAAAAGGTTTAAATAAATATGTGCTGCTTGCTGTTTATATACTTTGTGGTGCAACAGAGATTTGATTGAAACAACCTGCAGATAATTGACTAAGAAGATAATTGTCATTATCGGTAGATATATATATTTTTGCCATTTTTGGCAGCTCTTTAAGCCATACGAATAAGCCTCAAATATCATTTATAATGACTCTAATATTGGCAGAATCAACATATATACCATAATGGTTTACCTCATCACTGAATGAACACTTTAAAAATGAGGCTTGAGTGGAGGCTTAGTGCTCTTGACACAAAATATTTATATCAATACTGGTGATGAAAAGTTTTAAGATATTGGCATATCAAGTATCAGAAAAATCCACGAGGTGCTAAAACCTTTGTAGTTCATTTTGTCACTGTATATTTCATACAAATTTAGATTGGAAGAGTCCCCCACCATTGATCTCCTACGAATTGTTGAAAACTTTTAACAGCTTCAGGTTGTAGTTAATGTGTGAGTGTGGTGGTTGCACTCGTGGTCTTAATGATGCACGTCAGAGCAATTCATTCTGGTCACATAATTAAACAAGCTACAGCCAAATTTTGGATGTTGAACTTGGTATCAAGTGTGCCACTAACATGACAAATCTTACAGTGGGCTCTAAGATTTAATTTGGGGTAAACTTGGACTCAAAAAAAATAAATAAATAAAATTATTAAAAAAAAAAAAAAAGCTCAACTGAATGTGACAGCAAGACTCTTTTCACCCCTTCATTGACAACTATTCTGTGATGAATCAAATAGCTCACACATTATTAAGCCAGCAACTCCTCTCATTGAATGTTCAAGTCAGAGTGCTGCATCAGGGTCAGGCAGCAGTCACTGGAGCACAAAAAGATATAAATTTAACTCCTATTACAAAGATGGGTTGATCCTGTATTTATCCTGTCAATATGCAAAAACATTCAAAACAAATGGTCAGTATTCTGATTGCCTGACATGGGCCTTTACAAACTTGGAGGCCATTTACATGAGGCCTAATACGGTCAAATCCAATTGGTTTTTATTGCGTTTTGGCCTCCTGTTTACATGGGAACAGTATACAGAGTGCTTGAATCCACAAACTTTTGAAACCAGTGTCCAGAGTGGGGAGTTTTCAGAATGCTTCATATAAACCAGAGTCAGAACGTTTCAGGGTGAAACGCTGACGTCCCTGCATACGCAGTACTCTTTCACATGAAGGCTGCACGCGCATACCAAGAACAGCAATAGCTTTGACCATCTACTGAGTAACATGTGTGTTGCCTACCACGCTCAGTTTGTTATCCAGACAGATTTGTTGACCAAACATATTTGTTGTCCAGACAAGAAACCCTTGCATCTTCATGCGTCCACTCGCCATTGTTGTTACCTCCGCCAAGGAGGTTATGTTTTCGGGAGACTTTGTTTGTCTGTCTGTCCGTCCATCTGTGAACAAAATAACTCAAAAAGTAATGGATGGATTTTGATGAAATTTTCAGGAAATGTTCAGCATGGGAAAAGGCAGAACTCTTTCAATTTTGGTGTTGATCCAGATCACCATCTGGATCTGCCATGACGAAAAATGTGATTTTCGTGAATAACTACTGAACTAAAATAGATGTCATGATGAATCTAGTTGCTAATGGTATGTTTTCATGGTCAAGGAATCTAAATATTGACATGATATAGAGGTAGGACTAATATTTCTGGTGAAAATCACAATATGACTGAGAACTGTGGTGCTGGCGGAGGTCTGCGCTCTCCGAGTGCTCTTCTAGTTTGTTAAGTTTTTCTTCTTTGTATGCGTGTTGGAGAAGCGCTGTTTCTCTGTAAACCTATGTCGCCATCTACTAGACATGCATACTACAGCGGTTTCATTCATTGCCAGCTCTCCTCCTCTCAACTTTAAAAAACGCAAAGGAAAAACCTTTCCAATCCAATCCAATCCAATCCAACTTTATTTGTTAAGCGCTTTAAAAATCAACCATAGTTGAAACAAAGTGCTGTACAGGAGAATAAATAAAATACGAGATAAAAGAATAGACATAAAACATAGGTAAAAGAATTTTCAAAGACAAGGAACAAGTTAAAAGACATAAAACCAATTAAAATGAAATAAAAACGCAGAAGAAGCAATCAAGATAAAATCAAAATAAAAAGTAAATAACAATAGTAAAATCGCCAACTACTGTGCATCAAAAGCCAGGGAGAAAAGGTGGGTCTTAAGGAGGGATTTAAAAACAGGCAGAGACGAGGCCTGTTTAATATTTTGAGGCAGCCCGTTCCAAAGTTTTGGGGCTGCAACAGCAAAAGCACGGTCCCCTCTGAGCTTCCGCTTGGTCTTAGGGACCTTCAGGAGAAGCTGGTCGGCTGACCTGAGACAACGGGAGGGTGTGTGAGGGTGCAGAAGCTCAGAGAGGTAGGGCGGGGCAAGACCATGGAGGATTTAAAAACAAATAAAATAATTTTAAAATGAATCCTAAATTGTACGGGCAACCAGTGAAGTGAGGCTAAAACAGGGGTAATGTGCTCAGATTTACGTGTGCCAGTTAAAAGACGTGCAGCTGCATTTTGTACCATCTGCAGACGGGCAATAGAGGACGCACTAACCCCCACATACAAAGCGTTACAGTAATCCAGCCGAGTGGTTACAAAGGCGTGGATTACCAATTCAAAATGCTGATTTGAAAGAATTGGCTTTATTTTAGCCAGCTGCCTCAAATGAAAGAAGCTGGATTTCACAACAGCCTTAATCTGCCCGTCAAGCTTAAAATCAGGATCCATTTTAACCCCCAGGTTTGTGATGGCCTGTTTGTTGTACTGAGCCAGGGAACCCAGATCTACAGAGGGTGTCCCGGGCGTACCACCAAAAACCATTACCTCAGTCTTTTTGTCATTAAAACTTAAAAAATTTAGACTCATCCAGGCTTTTATGTCATCAAGGCATTCAAACAACAGACGAAGAGAGTGCTCATTATTCTTTTTGAGAGGGACATAAATCTGACTGTCATCTGCATAACAGTGGAAAGCAATGCCATGCTTCCTAAGTACTGATCCTAGGGGAAGCAAATAGAGAGAGAAGAGGAGAGGGCCTAGGACTGAGCCCTGGGGAACTCCACACAAGAGAGGAGCAGAGGAGGAGGATACGCCATCGCCAAGACTAACACAGAAAGTGCGATCAGTCAAGTATGACCTGAACCAATCAAGTGCTATGCCCCTGATGCCGACCCAATGCTCCAGACGAGAAATCAAGATACTGTGATCCACAGTGTCAAAAGCAGCAGTTAAATCTAAAAGAACAAGGACAACACAGTCACCAGCGTCAGTAGCTAAAAGAATATCATTAAAAACTCTTACAAGAGTTGATTCGGTGCTATGAAGGGATTTAAAACCAGATTGGAAAACCTCTAAAATATTATGTTCTTCCAGAAAGGCCATTAATTGAATGCAAACTATCTTTTCTAGAGTTTTATCAAGAAAAGGAAGTTTAGAGATTGGCCTGAAGTTAGAAAGAACTGTCGAATCAAGACCAGGTTTTTTAAGCAGAGGTTGAACTACTGCATGTTTTAGCAAGTCAGGCACAACACCTGAGGACAGACTACTATTAATGACTGCCATAGCAGATGGCCCTACAGTAGAGAAAACCTCCTTAAACAAATGAGGGGGGACAGCATCGCTTGGAGAGCCTGAGGGCTTCAAATGACCAACAATCTCTTGAAGAAAGGGCAGAGTCACAGGCTCAAACTGCTCAAAGACAGCAGAGCAGGGGACAGAGACTGAGGGGTCATAAACAGAAGGAGAGATTTGGGCCCTAGCACAATTGACTTTGTCAATAAAGAAGCAAAGAAAACTTTCACAAACAGCAGAAGAGGCCTCCATACAGACAGTTTGAGGGGCATGAAGAACAGAATCAATAGTGTTAAACAAAACACGGGGTTTGTGACAGTTTGACACAATAATATCAGAAAAATGTCTTATTTTAGCATCCTTCACAGTTATCTGATAACGGCGCCAACAGTCCTTTAATATTTGAAGTGAGACTTGCAGTTTGTCCTTTTTCCATTTCCGTTCAGCTCTACGGCACTCGCGTCTGACAGCATGAGTCTCGTCATTTAGCCAGGGCTCAGATTTGGTTCTGGGCTGCCTGGTTTTTAACGGAGCCACAGCGTCTAAAACCATTTGGCAGGTTGAGTGAAACCAAGAGCAAAGTTCCTCCGTATTACACACAGACTCCGGTATGACACAGTTCTGATCGAAAGCTGCAGAGAAATGAGCAGCAGTGGAGGGGTTAAAAATACGGCAGCGCCGAGGAGCCGCGGGAGCTTTAAATATGTTGGAAGCAAGAGCAGCCTCAAATAACACAGGCATATGGTCAGAAAACACTGCATCACAGATCTCAAGATTAACAACAGGCAAACCATATGATAGGATGAGGTCGAGTGTATGTCCAAGTTCTTGTGTGGGATCAGACACAGACTGCACAAGATTAAAAGAATCAATCAGATTCAAAAAGTCTTTAACCATCGGCTTATCAGGACAACACACATGCACATTAAAATCCCCAACAATCAGAACACGGTCATATTTTGGCATGATTTCAGCCAGGAACTCAGAAAAGTCATTTAAAAAGTCCTTATTATACTTGGGAGGCCGATAGACAACAGCGCACAGCACTGTTTGAGAGTGACCCAGCTCAAATACGCACAGCTCGAAGCTGGTGAAAGAAGATGACAGCGATAGCTGCCTACATTTAAATTGACTCTTGTAGACTGTTGCTATCCCTCCTCCTCGACCCGACGTCCGCGGGGAATTGAAATAGCAGCAGTCAGTTTTCCATTTAGGGTCACAGCGTCTCCGTGTAAACAAGGCCTTAGGCTTGTTGACAGGACATTGTGCCTATTTAACCAACCAGACCAATACTTGGCAGGTGATCATATTTTACCTAGTGAGCTTTTCAGGTGTCCAAAATAGTGCAAATCATTTTTGGATGTCTTTTTTCTTTCATTCTCTCTCTTTTTTTATCGCTTGCTTTCTGCCCACATTCTGTTTATTACCCCTACTCACATCTGCAAATTAAAATGACTCATTTTTACCCACACGCTACCTCTGTGTACTCAAGGGTAGCCAAACTAGTGCTAGATTGTGCTGTGAGTGACTAAATTAGAAAATAAAGTTATGTTCATCATCTTATCAATACTTCACTTTCACTTATATATATTATTTGCTTTATACCTCTGGCTCACTCAATCCCCTTGTCTGTCATTTTGCTCTATCTGCTTGATGTAGAAGCAAATTTATGGTCATCTGTAAACAAATCTTTGCACTCTATGTCCCACTAATGCAATCCAAGTATTAGAGCAGAAGACTTCATAAAAACACTTGTGGGACTCAATGCAAACTGAAAGAAAACCTCATCAAATCTGTAATCTTTCTAATCTTAACTATCATAAAACACTGTTCATTCATGCAAAAACAAATATTCAGAAATATATGCCAGAAAATAGAGGAAAGATGAATGATTTGCTCATTTTTTGGGGAGGGTTTGTGGTATTATATACCATCACAGAGATTTAGTTTTAGCCTCTGGAGTCTCTCACTCTGTACGGAGAGACATCAGTTAAGTTGGTGAAATCTCAGACGTCCAGGCTAAATGACAAGTTTAAGCACAGAAAAACGTTCATTCATTCTCCAATTTCTCACTCCATTGCCCTTCCCTTTCTCTCCTCGTCTTTTCTCCTCTCCCTCTTGTGTTCGGCTGGCTCCCTCTCCCACTGCTCTGTGCAATCTGTCAGTCATGTGTAGCCTCTGTCAAGTTTTCAGCTAAGACCCAGCTAATCCTGCCATCGTCGAGGCTGTTAACTGGCTAATTACGGAATATATTGGCCGTCACAGCCCCCTAATCCTCTGTTCTCATTCACTTTGGCCCATTAAGGATCCCGGGGGATTACTGTAACAATCACACCTCCTTCTCTCTTTGATGGTATGTAGGGATTAGTATTAAAATATACAGCTGGCGTCCCACAGACGAAGGCTGTACTGGTGGGAGAAGGGAGAAAGAGGACCACTAATAACCACCAAGGAAGTTGTAGTGTCTTAAAGAAAATGTTGTCATATTTTAACTAAAAGAAATGATGCTTCATTCAAACATACTCCTCTACGAGCTTTTGTTAACCAGGCTTTATACAGTAGACCTTGTCGGGATAAGCTGTCTTATTATTTATAATTGCTTTAGCACAGCTGGAGCACTGTTGCTTTTTTCTGTTTTAACAGAGTGGAGATCATTTAAAATTATATCAATAATGTTCATGTTTCATCCTAAAACACCAATGCCGGAGATGCAAAGTATCCCCTTTCCAGAGGTATTGTTTTTTTGGGGGTATGAACAGGGTAGGGCTGGGTATTGATTCAGACTTTCTTGATTGATTCGATTTGATATTAAGAGGTCTCAAATCGAATCGATTCACAATTCGAAATGTGTTCAGTTTGGGTTATCTCAGTAAAAAACAATGCTGTAAATGACTTTTTGACCTGGTACATTATTAAAACTGTTTTTAAATTAAGAACTGAATCCAAAGCAGTTACATTAATCACATATTAATGATATGCATTAATGCATATTCTGCAAGTTACTTGTTTTTTGTCCAACTTGTCTTTTCTTTCATGCTTGTTAAATCTGAAATATGTCCAAATGTCAACTTTTAAACTCTCCTACTACTTACTTCTGCCATGTTTTTTTGACTGCTTGCAGTAACATCTCACCAGATCTTGTTAAGTGGAAGGCAGAGCTAAACGCGAGACTAGCAGAGTTGATACCACAGGCTGCTTCTCGGACCGCCCAATGAAGAAAAAACTACCCACGTTAAAAGATCAATCTTTGGATTTTATGGATCCATTATGAACCATTTAAAGGGAAATAGATTAAAATCGATTAAATTGATTTTTTTTTAACTCAGCCCTAGTCCAGGGTATGCTTATGATGTCATAGTCAGCACAAGTGAGTTAAACATCACAACAGTAATCAGAGGGAAGTAAACACTTTGATTCAACTTCAGTTTAAGTTTGTTGCTGTTTGTGAATTGCCGACCCTGAGTTAGAGTTATGAAACATTTGGAGCTGTACCAATCGGTTTACAGTGAAGGCGAGGCGATGATGCTACACCAGCTGGCATCAAATCCCTGTGTGTATATGCTCTCAGGAAATAATGAATATGAAGCCAACTTCTCTCCCTGTCAGTTTTCTTTTTTTTTTTTTTTTCATTTAATGCTTATTTCTGAATAACATCAAACATCAGTATTTCGAAGATGTGGTACTGAGGATAACAGGTCAGGTTCATGCATGTCGTCAGCATACAACCCAGATGAGTCTGTTTACAATGGCTGGTTTTGTCAATAAACAATCTTTAAAAAGTTAAGTCCTCAGCTTTAACACAAATTAATCAAATAATTAGATTGTTATGACTTCCAATTGGCCAATTATTAACTCTACCTTACATGAAATAAAAGTAACCAACTCATTTGTGTGTGGCATTAGAAATAAACTGGAAAAAACAACTGTTAATCAGACGCCAAGAGTTAGCCTGTACTGCATAAATCAGACAAGAATCTGTATTTTCCATAATGAATATGATCAACAATAGTTATAATATGAGTAAAATGTGTCACTTTCAGGTGAATTAAAGCATTTCACTGCATCTTACCATTGATATCAATCACTTAACGTTGTTCTCTGCCACTCAGTTAGCCGAACTGCCGATCTGTTGCACAAACTGTGAAATCAATGCACAAATTCCGTTGGGTTTCTGGAGTGCTACGTAACACATCCTCTGACTTTGTTGATCAGCTCTGTGTTGACACTTACAACACAAACTTCCCTCAGCGTGTATATTTCACTATGAGGTTCAAACATGTTTGATACATGGGCTATACAATTTATTAGCAAAGGTAGTCTGTGGTGGGTTAACAATATGACGCAAAAATATTAAAAATGGGGGTGCTGGTTTGGCGTAGTGGTTAGCACCCCATGTAAATGCTTCTGCCGGTCCAGGTTCGATTCCCGCCTGTGACCAGTTTGCAGAGTGTCTTCCCCCTGCTCTCTCTCCCCCTTTCACAAGTCTATCCACTGTCTCTCTACTATCAATAAAGGCACAAAATGCACCAAAATATACATTTAAAATACATATATATATATATATGTTGAAAATGGAATCATAAATAATGTGCTCCTTACAGCCTTTAAAACTATATAAAGACCACTTGTAATTAGATGTTTTTAACATATTTTTAACCATTTGTTTTTACTTGATTGTGTTTTAAGTTGTACAGGACTTTGTCAACTTTGGTTGTTTTAAAATGTGCTATATAAATAATGTTTGACTTGACTTGACTTACAACAAATAAAAAAAACATCAATAAATTCATCTGTTTAAAATGAAAAAAAAAAAAACTAAATGTATTGATCTTTTTGGAATATGTCGGCTTGTTTTTGTGCACCATCAGTGTAGTGAGTAAATAATATTTCCCTATGAAAACCCAGTGAAATGATTTTCTCTTCTTTTATGCTGCACAGTTCTGTTAACAGATGGTATTAAGCTTTTGCCATGTTTCATGGCAGCTATCTTCGATGGCAGTTGTGTGCCCTGATCGCTCCTTATGGCTGTCGTTTGTATCCATTTGAGCCTTGTTGATTATCTGCTTTGGGTGACAGTCTGTGTGATTTTATTTTGTTTTAAGGTTTTACTCTCTGGCTGGGAGAAGAAAAATGAATGTGAAGCTTGAGAACCTGAATCTTCTTAAGCACAAACTAACTGCCAAAGCAATTTTACTATCTCCAGGCTGTGTAAACAGGTTTACCTGGGAAATCATATGGTCCCTTTTGAAAACACAAGAAAGCTGTAAATTTTGCTTACATGTGTGTTTAAAACCTTTATTTAACTTCTGGTACCACTTCTGGTAGGACATCAAAACCAATTCCAGTCTAAATTTGATAAGAAGTAGCTCAAGGAAACAATATCATCTAGTTGAATGCTTCATAATACCCTTGTTAATTCCATCCACTCAGTTTTGCATGTCTTGTAAATCAAGAAGTTAAAAATCTCAGTCAGCAGAAAAAGATTAAATCATGACAGATAAGTGATAGAAGTATTCAAAATTATGGCTTTATTGTACAGAAATAATAGGAACTGCATAACATTCAATGTCTGCGTGATTTTCCAGTTGGTTGTTTTAGCATTTTTAGCAATTTATAATCGGAGTGCCATGTGTTTGTCATTACTGCCACTACAAGATCCCATAAAATGCTATTTATCTTAAATTAGAAGTGTCCTTTCTGAGTTTAAAATGTTACTCCTGGGCGACACAGCCCTTAGATAAACAAGACAAAAAGTCTGCAGCATCAGGATTTCTTCCTGTCCCCATGGTTACTGATGTCTACTTCATCAGCTGTCCATTGGCCCAAGACAACAAGCCCAGTGCAGGCCAGAGATGATAGAATAAATACAAAGTTGTTGAAAACATGGGGCCAAGCAGCGCTGTTCTGACCAACAGAGCCACAGAACAGACCTGTGGACCAATCTGAGTGGATTAGGGTCCATAAAGTGGCAAGAGCTCTAACAGAGTGTCTCAGACAGAGAGAGACACATCTGTATCAGGGATACTAAAAACTAGGTTTTATTGAATAAAATTGATTGCAAGCGAGTCATAGCAGTAATCACAAATTAATATATATAAATTAGAGGAAAAGGCAAAATACGACTTTCTAGAAACCCCTGTGGGACTATTTTTTCCCAACAAAAAATCTGCATGAATCAATCAGTGAGTCTGTAAATAATCAGTAGATGGCATTGGCTTCAATAACATTTTGTATTATTTAGATCAGTAACATCTCATATAATTGTCCATCCCCCAGTCATGGTGGGGCTTCGTGCATCCAGTGGCAGAGCATTAGTGTGGTCCATCACAAAATAGCAGTACAAACAAGAAGAGACAGAAAAAGGGAAAAAGCTTCCAGTTGCAACTTCTTCACATATGATTGTTGACAAGCACTTAACTTTTTCAAGTTAACAGTAAACACTGTTAGAACTTCTCTTTCTTTAAATACTGATGGAAATATTTAAATGGTATGAATATTCATCTAATAAGAATTATAAGTATCATTTAGACATTTCAGTGATTTTTTTCACTATTTCATAATAAATGCCTATGTATGCAGCTAACATAGTGATTATTTGTTTTGCAATGAACCAAAAACATAAACTTCACCTTTCATCTTAGCCAAGAGTTTAAACTGTGTTTTATAAAAAAGGAATTTTATTGACATTTATATGATTTAAAGTCGAGTAATTTTACACATGAATTGAACCTGCACATAAAAATAAACCCATGCAAACCACCAGTAGGAAAGACTTTGTTAAATGGAATGATTCTAGGGAGTACAAGCCAAAAATAGGACTTTTCTAGTCTCACAGTCATCGAATGTTTCTCTCCTCCATTTGTTCCCCAGTTGCATCAACTTTAACCTCCTCTTCTTTTCAGGACTGTCTGACAGAAATACTTTTTCATACTAGATTTGAGTTTTTAGTCCTTGATTCCCCCTTAACTTTTCTCAATAAGTTGGATGAACTTTCTGTCAGAAGTTAATATTCGGTGTGACAAAGTGGGACAGGGAGATAGAAGAGACGGTAGAAAAAGGACAAAGACATCACAGAACTAACTGATAGCTGCCACATTAAAGCCCTGTTCCTCTGCCTCACGGCAACACACCGTAGGAAGAATGGAACAAAAGCGGCAAAGAGGAGGCGAAAAGGAGAGGGAAAATGATAAGCCAGCATATCTTTTATTTCACAGGTGGAAGAGTTTGGCTATCACGTGTTCACTTCCTCTCATTCCTTCACTCCTGTTCTGCCTTTTCTTGGTTTGGAATAGACATTTTTACAGGCTTTTGGGTTCCCACTCACCTCATTTTCCCTCTTCAGACATTTCTTTCTTTGACTCTTATCCACACCTGCACACTTTCCCACTCTTTTTTGCATTCTCCCCGGCATCACTCGAGCCATCCCTTCCTCTGGTAATGCCTCTCCACCTGCACCACTCCTGTAATCACAGTGTAAAATGTGTTTGAGGCAGCTAACAAGCAGTTGTTTGAATTTTCTGCAGCGCCGGGAGGTTGAACTTTGTCTCCCTGCAGCAGAATGTGTTAACCCGATTTTCAGACCATGATAACACCACTCTCGGGCTTGTTAGTCATTTCCAGACATACTCACTCACACAGCAGCGTTAATGTGCTGAATCACACGCTTAAAGATTCTGATACGATCTTTCTCCAGCTTGTTTCACAACTTTACACACAAACTTTTGCTCTTGTTGTCGAATTATTCCTGATTATGAATTTCAGCTCAGCAGAGGATATAAAGACAAAACAATCTTTTCATGTGCTCTCTCCTTTAGGACAAAAAAAAACCTGTTTTATTTTCTCAATTCCACTGAACAGGAAATGCATTTACTCCTAATTGAGCAATTTCTACCGTTTTACTGTTTGTTAGGTTTGAAAAGCATGAGAGTACGAGTTTGATAAACACCTGTTCGATGTGAAGCATGCCTCTAAGAGGAATAGATCCATCTAAAATAACAGGTAGACTCCTGCAGATTGTCCAAATTGAAAACAATGTAATATTGCCAAGATTTTGTATCATACTGAAAATGTGCAGGAGACTGCCAATCTCCTTTTTTGTTAAAGGGACAGAGAAGTGCTGGTTTGGTGGAGTGGTTAGCATCCAGGAACAACCCATGCACAAGCTTGTGCCGGCCTGGGTTCAAATCCAGCCTGTGGCCAGTTTACAAAGTGTCCTCTCGCTCCCCTTCATGAGCCTATCCACTGTCTTTCTCTCTCCTCTCAATTAAAGCACAATATGCCCCAACATAATCTTAAAACAAGACAGAAGTCAATTTTTGGTGACCTGTTTTTAATGTAGTAACAGAACCAGCATCAGTGTCTTGTGATTTTGACAGCATCATGTCAGTCTGATTGTATGAGAACTTGTTCCAAACATTAATTAAGTTTTATCACTTCTAGAAGGCTGCATTTGTCAACTGCATATGTCAAAACGTTGTTTGCTCTCCCAAGTCAAAGGCCCCCTAAATTACGCTGACAAGGAGGATTTTGGTGAATCCTCTGCAAGCAAACACATCCCAAGTTTCATGGGCCGCTGATTTGTTTCCTCAGATTTTTAAAACCTTTGATCACTTTATTTATAAAGCACTTTAATCATAGTTTCACATCACTACCACCGTGTGCTCTGGGAGGACAAACCCTATCATGCAGTTTAAAGAGGCCTTTAGAAAAAAATCGAATCTGCATTTGTATTGGGATCACTACCAAAATCTAAACACATCTTCCTGAAGCAACACACCCTGAAAATCTCATCAAAATCCATTGAGAACTTTTTGAGTTACTATTGCAATGTATATATGCTGTATAGCAATGGCTATGACTGTAATAATTATTACATCAATGGTAATGTGAAGATGGAATTTCTGTAACAATTATGTATAAACAAACAGGTGGAGAATGTGGCAAATGTACAGTGTAATAGCATTCATTTAATTCAGCTTTCAGAATCACTTAGAATTACTTTATTTTCATTGTATCTAAATACAACAAAATTACAAAACCCAAAACCAGTGAAGTTGGCACGTTGTGTAAATCGTAAATAAAAACAGAATACAATGATTTGCAAATCCTTTTCAACTTATATTCAATTGAATACACAGCAAAGACAAGATATTTAATGTTCGAACTGAGAAACTTTATTTTCTTTTGCAAATAATCATCAACTTAGAATTTAATGGCAGCAACACATTGCAAAAAAGTTGTCACAGGGGCATTTTTACCACTGTGTTACATCGCCTTTCCTTTTAACAACACTCAGTAAACGTTTGGGAACTGAGGAGACCAATTTTTGAAGCTCTTCGGGTGGAATTCTTTCCCATTCTTGCTTGATGTACAGCTTAAGTTGTTCAAAATTCCGGGGTCTCCATTGTTGTATTTTACGTTTCATAATGCGCCACACATTTTGAATGGGGGACAGGTTTTGACTACAGGCAGGCCAGTCTAGTACCCGCACTCTTTTACTACGAAGCCACGCTGTTGTAACGCGTGCAGAATGTGGCTTGGCATTGTCTTGCTGAAATAAGCAGGGGCGTCCATGAAAAAGACGTTGCTTGGATGGCAACATATGTTGCTCCAAAACCTGTATGTACCTTTCAGCATGAATGGTGCCTTCACAGATGTGTAAGTTACCCATGCCTTGGGCACTAATACACCCCCATACCATCACAGATGCTGGCTTTTGAACTTTGCGCCGATAACAGTCCGGCTGGTTCTTTTCCTCTTTGGTCTGGAGGACACGACGACCACAGTTTCCAAAAAAAATTTGAAATGTGGACTCGTCAGACCACAGAACACTGTTCCACTTTGCATCAGTCCATCTTAGATGAGCTCGGGCCCAGCGAAGCCGGCGGCGTTTCTGGGTGTTGTTGATAAATGGCTTTGGCTTTGCACAGTAGAGTTTTAACTTGCACTTACAGATGTAGCAACGAACTGTAGTTACTGACAGTGGTTTTCTGAAGTGTTCCTGAGCCCATGTGGTGATATCCTTCACACAGTGATGCCGGTTTTTGATGCAGTACCGCCTGAGGGATCGAAGGTCACAGGCATTCAATGTTGGTTTTCGGCCTTGCTGCTTTCGTGCAGTAATTTCTCCAGATTCTCGGAACCTTTTGATGATATTACGGACCGTAGATGATGAAATCCCTGAATTCCTTGAAATAGCTCATTGAGAAATGTTGTTCTTAAACTGTTGGACAATTTGCTCACGCATTTGTTCACAAAGTGGTGACCCTCGCCCCATCCTTGTTTGTGAATGACTGAGCATTTCAGGGAAGCTGCTTTTATACCCAATCATGGCACCCACCTGTTCACAATTAGCCTGTTCACCTGTGGGATGTTCCAAATAAGTGTTTGATGAGCATTCCTCAACTTTCTCAGTCTTTTTTACCACTTATGCCAGCTTTTTGAAACATGTTGCTGGCATCAAATTCCAAATGAGCTAATATTTGCAAAAAGCAACACAGTTTACCAGTTGGACCTTTAAGTATCTTGTCTTTGCTGTCTATTCAATTGTATGTAAGTTGAAAGGGATTCTCAAATCATTGTATTCTGTTTTTATTTACGATTTTCACAACGTGCCAACTTCACTGGTTTTGTAGTTTATTTTCCTGTATTTTCTCCTTATAAACCACTGCTAAAAAGGCTACAAAGCAATGAGGGCTGAGGCCCAAAAGATAAAACCCCAGAGCAAAGCAGCAGACCTCCCGACACAATGCTCTGAGAAGCACAGTCAGAGACTCCACACTGAGGTAGGAGATGGTGGTCCAGCAGGCCAGCTTTGCAGGCCAAATGGCTGTTGTTCCATCTTTTTATTCTTTACCAGGGTGTCTGGTTTTATCTAAAACAAGTCCAGTACAAGAAAAGAGAAGCCAGCCTTAAGAAGTTTGTCCCCCCTCCTGCTCTGGTCAACCTTTAGATCCTTCAGAGAAAGACTGACTGCTGAGGAGGAGAACTCGATTTTATTCCTCAAATATCTAAACCTGAAAGGTTCTTTGTTTTGTTTTTTTTCAGTATGCTCTCTTTCTTGTCCTTGTGTGAGGGAGGAAGTTTACACTTTGCCCAGACTGCCACTGACAGGGGCCCAACCATTCAACCTCAAAAGTCAGCTCAGAGAGAGACCCTCCACACACACACGCACTCACCCGGTCAACCTTGCCCAGCCACATCCCCCATCACTGTGGAATAAAGGAAACCATGACACGGCACAAGCCCTGCATGCCAGCTTGAACACCTAGAAGGATTGGTTTTATTGACATCTCTTCCACTCAATCACACACGCACACACACAAGTAATATTCACGGGATTATTCATTAGTTTGAGCACATTTCAGTGTTTTCACTGAGAACACGGGGGACAAGAAGTAGATATAGCTTGTGATGCAATCTGAGGGTATGAGCATCTTATTTTAGATCTGATAACTCGGATAACTGCATCAAACTTTTGCAGGTGCTCAATACTTCTATGATTTCTGCATACAAAAATAAGGTGGCTTATTTTAATCTTACTGTGACTAGAAATACTACGTCCCCGACCATGCAGCTCATGGAGCGATGAACTGAGCCTGTATGGTATATTTTGTTGTTCCTTCTCTTTTCCTGTATTTTCAGCAGTAGTTCAGCCTCTCAAAGTGACACTTGTGTTAGACATGATCACCTCCTCTTCCTGTGCCGGGGCAGTTGCCTCTGCAGAAGTCCCACTTGTTGCATTTTTCTGCTGAAACACTACTCCACTCAGGCTTTGCCACTCCAATGAATAAATGGTCCTAATGGCTTCTAAGAAGAGGCTGACACATTTTGGACACAACATTCCCCCTTTTCTAACATCCCTGTACGCCACCTCCCTCTCTTGAGTGGTTAAAAGCAAGAAGCAATTTCTCTTTTGTAGGGTGAAAGTGGAAGGCCAATCCCACACAAAGCAATTACTGTGAGTTCCTGTGCGCACACACAGGCGAGGTTGTTAAAGTACACACAAAGGTGCACAGTTACTGCATTTGAGTCTTTTTTAATTAACAAGTTGTCGCTAATTTTCCTGGAAAGAAAATCAAAAAATAGTCAACATTTTCAGCCAAACACCCAATGAAAATAAATAATACAACAGAAAAAAAACACATCTTATCTTACGGCAGCCCACACATATTTGCAAACTGGCACACATGTGAATAACAGTCAAGAGGCTTCTTCAGGACATAGAGGCAGCCTGAAAAGTGGAGAGATGAAAAGGCCAGAGCAGGCAGCCAAAGGGAGAGTTAGAGAAGAAAAAGAATGATAACTAGAACTACAGATGGGCTGAATGGTGAAGTACTTCTGCTGTCTCACTGCCATAAGGTTACCAGTTTGACCCCCAAGTCAGTTGGGCGTTTTAGAGTTGAAATTTAATGTTCTCCCCATTCAGGTGTGGGTTTCCTCCAGGCACTCCTGTTTCCAGCCACAGATCAAAGTCACACTTGTTTGACTGAATGAGTACTCTAAATTGCCCTAAGGTGTGTTTTGTGCAAAATGGACGAACATCTATCAGCTGGAGATGTTGTGGACGAGAACTTTGAATATGATGGGTGTCCTTACAGTTTCGAGCCAGAGTTTACAGACGAGGAGCTCATCGTAAGGAGGACGCGGAGGCAAAGAGAAGAACAGCTGGCCAGAGAGCAGTCTTCAGTTCAGAAGTCAGCACAGTCACAAAAACATGTCTGTAGCGACACCGGACTGTTGTGGAGGAGTAGCCCGAGCGGACCATGATGAAATATTGGTGAAACTAATGAATTTTTGGACGATTAATGCAGTTTTAGGAGCGGCGCTATACATGCCCTGTGAGCTACCATTATACGGATGTCCGCCGCTTGATTTTGGATCTAAATATCTCCTGAAGCACTGTTTGGATCAGGAAAGCCTTCTGGGTGAGTATATTGTTCTACTTCATTCTATAAACAATGTGAAAGCTGTAGAAACCAAACTTATCCTTTAAAGAGGAAAGAAAGAAGAAATCTTCCTACCCCAGACTTTTTGTCCTGCTCACAGAGGTGCTCTAACGGGCAAACTAAAAAAAAAGCACAACCTCTTTAAGATGTAGGGATAACAAGCAAATGATGAACATAAGAATGCCTATCAATCTATGACCTTCAATACCAAATGAGTTTACCTACAATAAAGTGTGGACATTTGAGCTAAGTCTGAGGAAATTGGTTGCCAGACTTTTAAAATATTTCAACCACAAACACCTGTTAAAAGCAAGTGGTGAATATCAGAAGTCACGCCCTCGACATCTGACTTCTAAAGTCTGGATGGTGTTTGGATTGAAGGGACATTTTGGAAAATCCCTTAAAAAATTCTGAACAATTCTTTTTTTTGTTCAACATATAATCATTTCAAGCATAAGATTGAGAAAAGAGAGTTGGACAGATGGACAGCCCAACAATATCACACCCCTGGCCTCAGCTTTCACTGGTGCCAAAGCAAAAAGAAATGAATGAGGTAAGGGATAAGTCAAGGTGTGTGGAGAGGGAGAGAGTAACGGCCTTCTAGCTTTTCTGAGTGAGTGAAATACAGAATCACTTGTAATAATAATAACCGTGATGTGTGACTGCTTTTAGCACCATTAGGGGCAATATGAGCCAGAAAAGAATCCACAAAATGCCGCACACACCCACACAGACTTCTCCAATACTGTGAGGAGCAGAGGAAGGTGAAGGAACAGAAAAACAACAATTAAAAAAACACACAAAAAAAAAAAAAAACAGAAGAAGGTGGTTGAGGAACTCAGACAAGTACCTAAAATAAGGGAGAGAAGTAAAAGTATGAAGAAAGCAAAAGGGAAACATTTGAAAATGAGGAGAAGAATATGGAGAGAAGGAGAAAAAGAGGGGAAGAAAGAGGGAAAGCCAGCCAAAGTATGAGAGGATGAGCGGAGGAGGAGGGTGGGGGGGTCTGGTGACTACAGGCTCTCTGGTGTCTTCTATCTTTGATCTAAATGTACTTTGGCATTTCTTCTCTCCACTCCTCAGATGCAATTAGATTCCTTGCTAGCCAAGCAGACGCAGATGAAATGGCTGCTTAATGACTTCCTCGGCAACCCGCCCCGGCAACACAAACCTTCCATCTGGTGCCTCCTGTTTCCTTCCCCTCCCTCTATCGCTTGCTCGCTCTCCCCTCTCTTCTTCTTCTTCTCTCCTCAGCACATCTTTTCCGTATTTCTGACTTTGATTTTCCATCCTGTTTCTGCCTGTGCTCTTGTTTGATTTGCTCGCTGTTCTGTCTCTTTTTATCTCCGCTGAGATAGATTTTGCAGCCTTGATTCTTGTACTTTCTGTTTTGTGATTCTTTTGAGTCCCACTATTAACTCTTCCAACAAGTGACCTGAATAAGCTCCCATTCCTCTTTACACAAACTCTTCAACAAAGATGCTGTTTGGTTTAAATCGTGACAAACGCATTCCTCGTGACAGACTTCTTTACAGTTAGTTCAGATCACTACTGGAATACGATTATCATTATGACCAGAAAATTGCCCTGAAACACATTCATATTCAAAATGTCATAGATTAAACTATATGTTTCTTTCATAGATGCAGTCATTCACACATGAAGATATGCAGTAATTACAGTTGATAAGATCTGGGAGATGCAAACAGAAAAAAACTGCCAACAAGACTTCACATAGCATATTTTCTTTTTTCAAACCCTGTTTTGGTAACTTGGCCCGAGCTACAGTAGTTACCTGCTGAAATTCAGAGCCAAGGCTGTGTATTGAAACCAGATTTTTTTTTCAACATGCTGTCAGTGGGGACGTCTTGTGGATGGAGAGGAGAAATACAGTGAATTTGACAAATACTGCATTAGATTAGAAGATTGCTGACTACACCTTTAAGCAATGGCAACCAGATGTCTAGGAAATATCAAAACTAAAGTTTCATCAAAGGGAGTCATTAGCGACTGTCATTCAGCTGAGAGATAGAAACCAAGAACAGTCGGTGTGTCTTAGCTGCAATTTCCTGTATAACCAACTACAAACAGTTTTAAATATTTCTTGCACTGTCTGTTGTTCATACAAGGTAGTGCACTTCTGAAGGAAGACAGAATACATCGTTTGAGAGCTCACATGATTAGGAGGGTAAAGGGTATCCTCGAAGACCATCAACAAGGTCATATTATGTTCTTTAAAGTTTTATTTGTCCATAAATGTGTCACATATCTGATAATGAATTACTTTTATGCACAACACAGCAAAGTAGCAGCCTAAAACCTAAAGCATTCTCACTGAATAAAAAAAAATCTAATTCAGGAAATGTGACGACCTTTAAAGACCAAATAGGTAAAACTATGATTACAATTTTACAACTGCCCAGCAAATATCACTCAGCAATAGGATGGTTTGGTACACTTTTAATAATACTATATCTTACTGATTAGTAAATGTTGGAAAGTAGGATGTAACATGGATGTAACAGGAGTTCTAACTTGCATTGTAATGTGATATCAAATACTTAGTATTTTCATGAAGGGGGAGATTAATGCAGACATGAGAGCAAGCACACCCAATTGGGAGGACAACTTCTCTGTGCAAGGGGCAAGATGCTGACACATTTTTTTTGTAGTTGTTTTTAAGCAACCTGTGAATTATCCAAAATAGATGTGATACAATAGTTCAGAGTTTGGAAATTCCAGGTGACTTATAAGTAATTATAAAACACGTTTGGCCTTGAATATTCAAAGGTAGTATTGAAGACTTTTAAAAGGTCTGCAGCAACCATGTGGATTTACTTTTGCCTGAAGTGTGTATGTTTTACAAAAATTCAATTTATTAAACTTTGAAGCTGATGTGTGATATGTAAAGAGACAAACACAGTTTCTTGAGTTTAGGTAACATCTTAGAGATTAGTACAAGAGCTTGGTAACTCAGTAGACAACTGTATTGATCAAAGTAGAGTTTGTCTGTCATTCTAAGTGTAATCCATCTGATGAGCAATAGCACCGTCTGCAGGAATGTATTTTGGGAAAGTACATGTTTTTTTATGTTCTTCAGGTTGTTATAAATGAGGAACACTCCATGGACTAGAAAACACTACATGCAGTACATGACAAAATCAACATGCAGGACAGACTTGGCTCGTTCTTTCCATCAGCTCTCTTCATAAATGTGGTTTAACTGGACTAAATATTGGCACTGGATTCACCCATAGTAGTAAACTGGCTGCTGTCGATGTCATTTATAGGGCTGCCAAATTGAAGTCTACATACATTAATTTCAATTTTATGTATAAAGCTGCCAGAAATCCCAATTAATTATTCTGTTCTATGTCATTCAAAATGCAGACAAACAGTATCATCAAGCAAAGTATTTTCCCTCCCTCTTACTGCTGTCAAGACAGAATATGAAACAGAAAGGAGCACACTTAAGCTGTAAAAGCTTTTCTTCACAAAAAATACAAGTGTACTATAGTCAGCCAGATAAAGGTCAGTTTAATGTGTATATGGCAAAAGCAGATGCCATCAGACAAGAATTTAAACGTTAAGGGTTAACAGATACATAGTGTGATGACTGAAAGGACTTCTTAGAACAACACAAGGGGGATAAGGGGAAAAATAATACTGTGAAGCATTTTGCTGTTTAGCTTAATTCACAGCAGGCATGTACTGAAACTTTTTTATGTATAGATTCTCAACATTACATGAGGATTTTGGTTCAGAAAAAAATAATAAATTACTTGTTCAGTCAACACGATGGTGCCATTGAGACAGGTTAGACGGTAGACATTCATTGTGCTGGAGAGTAGACAATCATGGCTGCACAGGAGAGAGAGATGAAAGGATTGTACATCTGATATTTAAGTCCATTGTGTGGACTTATGTTTTAGTTTTAAAGGGACATTAGAGATGGACATGGCACATTCGCATGGTTGACAGTAAGACAGCAAAGCTGACAGCAGTAAAGCTAACACTAAGCTAATGCTACTGCTAAACCTGCCAACACTTAACATGCTTAGCTTACCTAAGCTGCACCCCAATTCTCACAATGTTGTGGATAATAAGGGCTTATGTTAATGCAGGCTGTCATCTCTTTAGTACTACTTCAATGACAGTGGCACTAAAGCTCTTCAGAGTAGTGAAGCTAAAAGTTGAAGAGAGGCTGAGCACAACAGAGCGAGTTGCATTAACTGGCTCCATGTAGATATCAGTCTGTGTGTTTCACTCCTATTTTTTTTTTAACTGCAGTGACACGATGAATATTCTGACATTTGTTTCTGATTTAATTTATATTATCCTGTCATTTTTTCTTTTTTGGATTTGAATGCATACAATAAAGGAATAAAAATTGTACTATATCACAATGTTAATTATCGCAATAAAATCGAATCTAGACTCAAGTAGGTGGTTGGTGATTCCCACCCTTCCAACATAAAAAAATGATCACAAACATCACTCACTCTATTGTCACAGATTTAATAATCCCAGTTGGTGATAATCAGCTCTCTGGTTCCAGGCCCTCCTGTCAAACCATCAGGTTCATCTTTTCATCCTTCATCTTCATTTCTATCCACCTCACTCCAATTTTTAAAAGCTCTACTCATCTTTTCATCTTTCCATAGGAGAGAGGCCGCAGTTTCTAATAGAAAATCGTAAATTTAATGAATTTAAACACACACACACAAGCACAAACACACATGTGCACACTCACACACAAACACTCCTCAAAAAGCAGTTACAGGTGGATGCCAAGATCTGGACACATAAATACAGCAACACACACAATCAGGTAGTAGGTGTATGTGACACAGAGGAGATTGTACAGTGTTTTTTTGTGTCTGAATGAGTCTCCATGGATACTGGTACACATACAGCAGATGGGTAAATCTCTCTCTAGCTCTCACTAACACGATAACTTAGGGACTCTCCACTGTCCAGGACATTCAATCTGCTCTTTCTATGTGTTTTTTATTAATGTTATTTTGTCTCTTGCTCTGCATTTAGTCTCTTAATTTACTGTCATTATGTACTGTCCTGCTGACAGGGGCATTTCTGTCCGAAGGGCAAGGTCTGTAACCTTCAACACAAGCATAAACAACAGACACAAACAAATGTGTATATAAATAAAGTTGATTTTAATGTGAGCCACAGTGGTATACAAAATAAAACTGGTCAATTGATGAGTTTTTCTACTCTTGCACTGCAGCTGGATCTGCCTGATTTAACAGATGGCTGGTAACAGTCATCTGCCTGATGTCTGTTACCAGCAAGATCTATCTTGCAAAGCTTGAAAAGTTGAAGAGAATTAATATTAAGTCCAAGAACACAAAATCATTCACTCTCTTAATTTAATGCTTTATTTTGCAATCTTCCAGAAAATATTGTCAGAGGTAGCATATCTCCTGTTGCCTTGTATCTGACAAATGCCACAAATTTTAACTTACTTATTGTTTTCTTTTGAAGCGTAAGGACCAATAAGCTGAATCAATAACATAAATGAATGAAGGTTTTGTTTAGAGGATGTGAGTTAAACAAAAGCAAAATAAGCAAAATAATAAATAGTTCAAACAATTCAAACAAGATTACATTAACATGCCCAAAAAGGAGTAAGAAGCGCTTACTTAGTCCTACCCCTAGTCCAGTGCTCAGAAATTAATAGTTCATCTGATGACTTCCTTTTAAATTCATAATCCCAACATATTTATCAAAAGAATTAAAAACTTACATAAGTCACCATAAAAAAATAAACAAACAAAAAATGTATGAGAATAAATTATAATTGTCACATCCTTCCTTCCTGTACCTTGTGAAAACCATGTTTGTACCACAGTTTAAACTGTTTAAGATTTGGAAATTGTTTTGCTCCCAGCTCAGTCAGATTAAAGTCGGTTTCTGTAAAGTTTTGAGAAAATCTAGCCCAATTTCCACTATTTTAAGGGTCAGAAATGACAATGTTTTCACTATATTTTTGATTCATTTGAGGACTTCATGATTAATTTAGGTGATACAGCTGTTAGATTGCTAAATTCGGTTGAAAGATTTGGGCCTGCAAAACAGGCAAGGAGCCACGGACCTGACTTCAACCCAGAAGGCTCACTTGGAAGACTAATACTTAAGTACACAGTACACATGCTAACTGTAGAAACAAGATCATAATGTATGGTCCTTGCTTAAGATCAAACAGGAAATGGTCCTAAGTGCATTAATTGTCTAAAAGAAGATGACTGCCAATTTTTAGTATTTAGGCTAAGCTAAGCTAATGGCCTCCTGGCTTCAGTTTCACATTTAACACATAAATATGAGAGCGCTATTGATCTTCTCATCTATCGTTTGAAAGTGTATACACTCATGTCCCAGAGTTATAACTCAAGGCCTTTTAACTTTACTCAACAACTTACTACTTATTACATTTACCAAACAGTAAAACAAGCATTTGGGTACAAGAAAGCAACTTGTACAAAATATTTTTTTTCATGCTGATACAAATTCCAGTCCACAGAGATAAACTGACTGTCTCATCTGTAATAAGCAGATAGCACAATAATACACGCTTAGAAGTTAAGGTGCACTGTATATTTTGTGATATAAAAATACAGTGCATTTTAAATCTCACGCATCTTATGTGTTACCCTCACACAGCAACAGGATTTACAAGAGTCCACGTCTTTGGACAGAGTCCTCATGCTAAGCTCTAACAAAAAAAAATATTTAAAATGAAAGCGTAAAGAACAACATGAAAGCAGTCCTCAATAAAAATAAGTCTTTGCCCCTCTTCTAATTGTTTTTCTATTATGCAGTTTACTTTCTTGCAGAAGTGCCTGTTAACTGCAGCATCTGATTGGCCCATAATGAATGTGACAGTCTCCCTCCAAGTTCTTCTGAAAGGTTTTACCCCACATGTAAAACTGTCTGCCTTGCATTTCATGATATTTCTGACTCCTCTTATTAATGTCAAGAAAAGCTAGCAGCCCATATAATAAATCCAAATGTCCTATAAATACACACACTGTTGTTTTAATACTGGATAATGCACTTTGACCTGTCGACTTTGTATTTTTGTTTTTATTATTGATTAAAGAAAAAGGCTCCATCTACAGCTACAGCAGGGAGTTTGTGGGGTTTTCTTTAAACCTAAATGCTGTGACTTTTAAAACGGATGACAAAGGGCAGTCAAGAAAACTATTTGATTATTGGTGGTTGGATTGGTAATGTTAAAAACTGGTGTTCCCAACCCTGGAGTGGTGCCAGAGGATCAGTGCAGGGGGCACAAGGTTCAGTCAACTGAAATGTTGTCAACATTTGGTTGACATTTCCTTGTATGGCTTTGGCCTTACTGTGCGTTCACACCAAAAGAGGCAAAAGAGGCAAAAGCGGCAAGCACGCCCGAGAAAGCGGAAAGCGGACAGCAGCCAAAGATTTTAGCCGCTTTGGCCGCTCGTCATGTGACTGACGTCAACGTAAAATCTTGCTTGTCATTTAGAGGAGCCGCGCAGCGGACTTCTTCATAGCAGCAGCTGCTTGCTGTTGTTCAACTTCAGTTTAAAACATAGCATGAACATAACGTAAAATCACCATCTAATCAGTCACGAGCGGATTGACAGGCAGGAATCAATTTACAAAGGAGACAATATTGATTTATCCACAACATGAAACTTTTACAGTTTTGAAATATACTAAAATCCTGGGGTGGTAAGGAGCGCGTATTTGCACAGTGTGTGTGTGTGTGCGTGTGTGGGTGTGTGTGTGTGTTCTACAGGAGCCAGAAAAAATAGATTGTGGCAGTAAGCCAATAAGATTAATTCCCTCCAATAATTGTATTATTTTCATGGTCTGTCATGACTATAAATATGCGGTTTGACCCTCAAAATCATATCGCCGGGTTTGGGTGCATGAGATTCTGCGACGCTGTGAGGAGCTGGGTGAGTTTCATCGGCTGGTGCTGGAGCTGCGACTGGATAGAGAGCGGTTCCAGTGGTACTTCAGGTTGGACGTAAAAAGAATTGGATGAGCCCGAACACAATTTATAAGCTTTTCGGTATCCAAGACGGAACTAGGAACCGAAGTTCCATGCGTTTTTCTTTAGGGCCCGCTAGGTCGAAGGACATCTCTACTCTGATTGGTTGCCACCGTTTGCCGCTGAACTGCGTCATAGCTAATTACCATAAAGTTGACCCAGGCTCAACTTCTCATCTGGTGCCGCTTTTGACGCTCTAGCCGCTTTAGCCGCTCAGGACGCTTTGGCCGCTCAGGACGCCGGGCTCTCATTGAAAATGTATTAACTTCCGGCGTCCTTGCCGCTTTTGCCTCTTTTGGTGTGAACGCACAGTTAGGCTGCATTTACCCTGGGCCAAATACGGTCAGATCCAATTAGTTTTCACTGCGTTTTGGCCTTGCGTTTACGTTAAAACTTTTTGTGTTTTGCCCAAAAACGGTTACTTTTGAAAACGGGCTCCAGGTGAAACGCTGACGTCACCGCATGCACAGTACTCTTTCTCATGAAAGCTGTGCACACATACCAGGAACAACAACAGCTTCGGTCGTCTACCGAGTAACATGTGAGCCTCTTGCCATGCTCCATTTGTTATCCAGACAAAACTATCCAGTCAGATTTGTTGTCTGAACTGATTTGTTGTTCATAAAAGAAACTGCTGCGTCTCTGTGCGTCTACTCTCCATTGTTGTTTGTGAAAAGTTTTCTTCTTTGTCAGTGTATTGTAGCAGCGCTGCCTCTGTGCAGACCTACACCGCCATCTACTGCAGTGGTTCTCAACCTTTCAAAGTCACGACCCCCAATTTAACGTTCAGTACTGTCCGCGACCCCCCTCCCCCGGAACGTAATGAAAATTCGCTGTCCACGGTGCTGAAACAACACCGGATCGATGAAACGTATGTCGGATATACAAATCAGTAATTGATTTTGAGTAATAAAATGCCTGTTTGAGACCAATCACTTGTTGTCCTTTAAAGTCCGGTCGGACGCCACATTAATTTTGTGCATTTATCTTTTTCCTAAATGATTTGGCGACCCCCAGAAATCATCTCGCAACTCCAATTGGGGTCAGGACCCCAAGGTTGAGAATGGCTGATCTACTGAACACTACAGTGGGTTCATACGTCTCCAGCATTGCCGTATGAACACAGATCGACTTAGAAAATGCAAAGGAAAAATCTTTGCGTTTATAAGTCAGGAGTGTCCATGTAAACGTAGCCTTAGATGACCTTGGAGACACAGTCAATAGACTTGAAAAGAGAGAGAGATTAAGAAATGACATTCAGGAAATTCAGTTGCTTGAATTGCTATAACATATTAGTTATCAGTTCAATTGACAAATAACTGAGGTGGTGATGAGCCAGAGAGCTGAAAAGTTGAAAAAAGTTTGTTAAATACTGATACCATTTTGGATTAATTTCACTGACCATCATAAGTCATTGCTGAATATACTAAAGCTCTTTTTCTACTTTTAATTTTTCAAACCTAATCTACGCGTAGAAGACATGCTGGATCTTGACAATTTCCATTCTTTTAAAGGCTACTGTATTCAATGTAAAGGATTATTTCACAGAATAAACTTGAATGCACAGGCCTTTAAGATTCAATTTAATCCATTTTGGAGTTTCCAATTCTACTGGATAACAATGGCTGCCTGAATGGAGAAACCCATCTGTGATTATCTCAAACTGTGCTGACTGTGTGCAGACACTAGTGGAAATAAAGCAAAGAGGTGGAGCAGCCAAGGAGATTAAAATGAAATAACACTGGTTTTATGCTTCAGGATTTTTTAGCTGTGTCATCTCATTCTCTTCTGTCTCTCTCTCAATCTCCATCTCACCTGCTGTGTGTGTTAACCAAAGATAATGAAACACCTCTGCTGTGGCAAGGCCAGCTCCAGACTCACAGCTTGAGCCGTCTTTTTGCTCAGCGAGAGTCTCACACATATACAGGCACACATACACTGCAAACATGGTGAGGACACAACATCATACTGTTACTGTAAATGTATTTTCTTTAACCCACAAACACACAACCTGTAAATAAAGGGATAAATAAAAAGGGACAGATTATATTTTGTAAGTCTGTTTGACTCCTTTCCTGCCAACACTGAGACAAGATAAATTATAACTGTGAGAATGACACGTTAAGTACAGAAATGGCAGTCTTGGTTACTTTGGCTTATTGCAAAAAAACTTAAAATAAAGGTAGAAAATAAATGCAGACCACTGACTATAGAAAAAATTGGACTAGACCATGTGACACAAGACGCTTGGTTAATAAAGGACTGTAGAAGACACTACATGGGCGCAGCTATTCTGTGCATATC
This sequence comes from Scarus forsteni, assembly GCA_036419115.1. Classification (NCBI taxonomy): domain Eukaryota; kingdom Metazoa; phylum Chordata; class Actinopteri; order Labriformes; family Labridae; genus Scarus; species Scarus forsteni. Next base: position 25,809,756 of record JAZDUH010000066.1, on the reverse strand, counting down.
ACCTGTATCTAACTTTGGATCAACCTACCAACAGTCAGAGAGGCCACGTCTTAAGATTAGCTTTAAGGCTGTCTGATAGGAAAGGACACAGCAGCTTTTTGCCATGTCAATCTCCTTAAGTATCTTAAAATCAATAATAAAATAAAAGGATGTGATATGAAGGACATTGTACAACTTGGTGCCCTCACAGTGCAAGCCTTGAAATATATTACATATTTAGACTGAAGGTGTGTGTTAACTTAGGCCGTAAAGAAGCTTGTTTAGGCTGTAAAAATGTGCTTTTCCTGCACACAGTCATGTAGCTTCCTGGTTTTGGAAGAGACAATGAAGTAAATCAAAGTTACAAAAAAGGGAAAAAGCTGCTGCCCCTGTTACAAGTATCAGGACCTGTGCCAATTACATGCATATTTTTTGTTGCTGCTGCATACAATACAGTGTGTACTGATTTAACAGAAGGCAATGTGTAAACATCTGTCATGTAAGAGTTCAGAGGTGGAACAAAAAACATGAATAAATAACTTGTTTCAATATTAGCCATGCTAACCATTTTTATAGCTACATTTTACTTATCTTTTCATAACCAGAATAAAATCATATAAATAAGTATGTTGGGGAGAGAAGGAGCATGGCTTTGTTTGCATAATTAGGAACAACTGGAATATTTGCATCAACCATCCAATGTTCTGGAAGACAGTAAAATCTCTGTCAGGGACTAAAAAAGGCGTAAAGCTTACCCCGTATATCGTCAACAATAATCATAACATAACTGCTTAACACAACAAGTTTAATATCTTTATTTAGGACTTTGTTGCATCAGGGTTTCTTTTTAATGCTGTAAAGCACTTTATAGACAGTATCCATTGTCCAGTTTTAAATTAGGTCTCCATTCCCCAGCTTTATAATTTGGGGGAAATTAATTTCAGTGTGAGAGCATTCAACCAAGCCCTTAAACTTTTAGATGTTAGAAAACCAGCTGGCCCAAATAATTTAGAGCCTTTTTTGGCTTTGTGCTGATTTTATTGCAATGTCTTTGTCAAGTCTTTTAAATCTGCCTCTGCTCTTGAGGAAAACCCTTGTGTTTGGAAATTTGCCCTTATTCTTTCCCTATAACAATCCAAAAAAAAACTAAATATGATATTCAAACTGAACTGCCAGTATTGCATTTCTATTGAACCATTAATGTCTCCATGAACAACCAATGCAAATTCAATTTCTTTTTTTTTACTTGTCACTTTCAAGTTAATTCAGTGACCAATGTGGATTTTTCTTTCCTTAACAGAAGGGTATCAAGAATTCTGACTATGTGTGTACATGTGTTGCCTTTTTTGACAATCTCCCTTTACTATCCAGAGAGTTTAGAGGTAACACCGTAACAAATGTGGAAACGAGGCCAGCCTGATAAAGAGCTGGAAAAGAAAAAAAGTTAACATGGGTATTAATGACACAAGGTGACTTTAATTAATCTTGACTTTTTTCTGCACTTGCTGACTTGGTTTAGTCCACATTAATATTATTAGCATATCTATGATTACACTGTCACAAATGATTAAAATACTTTCTTTATCTGGTGGGGTCATTTATAAGAATTTTAATATTCTTTACCTAAAGGCTGATGTCTGCAAAATGACCACAGGCAGGAAATTGGGAAGAAAAGGTTAAAAACTGGCACTACTGTCCTTTGGACATTTGGAAAATTTGTGAGCTTGTAGGAACAAAAGAAATTTCAACACAGGTATTTCTTTCAGAAAAAACAACAACCCTAACAAAAGCAGAAATGTATCATGGTTTAAAGAAAACAGTATTGATATCAAGTAATCTGGCTGTTGTACTAATTTGTTTTCATGGATTCATTGAGCTAAAATGTCTTTGTGCTCACAGCTTTTCTACTTTCTCTTTATCAAAATGTTTTGTAGCTTAAGAATAAAATAGATTCAAAATATATTTTTTAAACATTGTTTTGGTGAGAATGACATAAAAAACCCTCTATGCCCTCACATCTGCTCACACCTAATATTTTTATCTCTTCTCTTGAAATATCTGGGAATAATGAAGAGAATAATTTCAACCTTTAAAGAGATGAATTAGCTGTATAATTGATACCATCAATCGCAGGTTTGATTGGCTGTGACACCACTTCTAGAGTCATTCATCCATTTCTGTCTCTCTCTTTCATTATTTTAAACCCTTTCTGCCTAAGTCAAGAATAGCCTGTTTCTTCTGCTCCAGTTCTTTTATTTTTAGTGTCTAATACACGTAATGCAGCAGTTTGTAAACCATCAGATGACCCTAAAAAAAATGCGACACATAAGATCTGTTGTGCAAAAAGTGGACACATTTTAAAAAAGCCCGTGTCTTACAAGTTTACATAAATTTCCAATAAGGCAATTCAGTTCTGTTGACTCATTTCACCCCTATCCATCAAAACAAAAACGTTTATATTTTATATTTTTCAACCCTTTCAGTGCCACTTTGAAAACCCAGTCTGCAAAGTATTAGATGTTAAAAGCAGGAACATTTACATATATCCTAAAATAAAGAGCCAGTGGGGAAAATTACATATGGATTTTATAGTCTGAGATATGTTATTGATTACCAATAACACTGACTTGAATGAATTACTATTTTTTGTGCTGGGTCAGATCTTAAATAATGCAACTCATAAGACCCATATGTCCAAAAAGTGGACACTTGAGAGCACTTGGCCAAAAAAACTCCCTTAAATAAAATCAATTTTTCAATCAAATACTTTAGATATCTTAATAACCTTCACTTTTTTTCAAAATGTAAAGTTCTGACCAATCATTATATTTTTAACCCTTTAAGATCCACTTTGAACACGCAGAGCTCACTAAGTTTAAATGGACTGTGAGGAGTTTCTAAGTAATTACAAAAAAGTCTCACTTTTAGATATGCGCCTGATGGAAATACACACTTTAAGATGAGTTTTATAGCATCAAAATAGGTTATCTATAAATGCTATTCCTTAGTTTTCCGGTCGGGTCGGACAGAGCTGGACTAGCCTGTATACTCAACTTCGGGAACAAGACAATTAAAACTGGAGCAAATTTATATTATTTTATTATTTATATTACACGTCTTAGAGCACCGGGCTGTAAGTAACCATGTATAGCCGGCTACAAAACTACGATACTAAGTGTTCCAAAGATTGCTTGTTGTCACAAATCAAAAAGTACTGCTATGTACCTTGGGTCACGTCTTTTGGTGCGTTCCAGTTGAAGTCAGAAGTAGGAATTTCCTAGTTCCGAGTAGGAAACTGCAACTTAAACGTCCCCCGTAGTCAGAATTTCCCACTGGGAACTCGGTAAAACCTTGCCACCCCCGAGTTGACAATCGAAGATGGATGCCCCCAGTGTCAACAGTTATTTAGCTCCTGTAATAATCAATTTATTTGTTCTTCGGACTGTGGTGTGTCACTCTAGATCAGCTGTATACATAGTATTGTTCGACTTATATTTACAAAAATGCTGTCATAGTGATAATCACATTCTTCATGTGATTCTTGTGAACAACAACGCAGGGCTTACTAACAACAGCTAACTATAGCCTGGTAGATCGGCATGTTTTTCTCCGACTTCAACTGGAACGCCAATAAGTTGGAGATGATGTCACTCCCAGTTCTGAGGTTACTGGAATGCAGCATTTACGACAGTCGCCGCGCGTGCTCATGGGTAGCAGAGTCTTAATGTCACCGGTAATAGATTCTCCTCATAGCACCTTTAAGATAGAAAATAAAGAAAATGTATCAGCTCTTAAAATCAAATGCAGAGGGTAAATTATTTCCTGTATTTTAAAGGTCTGACATATCATGATTAACAATCAAACTACTTTGAATTTATTTTTATTTTCATGTGCAGGGTCAGATTTGGAATAAAATGTGTCTCATAAACTGTGTGTCTAAAAAGTGTGCACACGGGTTCTCTCCCTGTCATTCATTCTTGCCACACTGGGTTAAAATGATTCTAGAATGTTTTTAATCATTTGTTGAGGTACTACTGCAGGTAAAAATGAATACATTTATTATCATATTAAATCTTGGCATTGAAAAATGACATGCTATCTCTTTTTTGACAAACTTACTGAATAGTGGGGTGAGTAAGATGCATGTTGGCAAGCAAAATCTGAACCAGATCATGAACACTGATCGATTTTTGCTTTAAAAAAGGGCATTCGACAAGAGTATGACGCTATTAAATCGTTAAGAATTATAACATGGGGATGATCTCATAAAGCAGAAAGATCGTCAGATCGTCTGTGTGGGCGCAGAGACTTTGACACGCACCCAACTAGCCAATCATAGCACATTATGCGCAGTGCATGGTAGTATCTCCAGTTTGGTTATGTAGCGTGAAGCCATGGCGGAAAGAGAAAAGGAGATAAAAGCTTGAAGATGTCTGAACAAAAATCTGTTCTAAGGCAGCTGTATTATTCACTCAGGTTATAGACATGGCAGTTAGATAACATTTGTTCTAAATTGTTGCACTTTAAGAGATAACCAGCTACTTAAGTTTGCATTTACATTTGACCCTTTTCAGTAAGCTATTTGGTGTGTTTAGTTTTTATGTTACAAAAGTGCACTTTATTGTTGTTGATTACCCTTTATGGTTACATCTGTTGCACATTTTTATAAATCTGGGCTGTTTAAATTAAAACCTGTTCAGAAAGTTTATTTGTCTTAAATTGTCATTTATTTTTCTTGAAGGGTTTTACATGTTTTATATGTTAAACATAGGGAAAAAATGGTCACACATGCAAATCAGTCTAGAAAAATCAACGTAAAAAAGAATCGTGATAAAATCGGGACCGTTATTTTATTTTTAAAAAATCGTGATATGAAATTTTTGCCATATCGTCCACCCCTAGTATGTATGCGTTTTCGTTCTTTTTTTTGCACTTGAATTTATTTTTTTAAAGCGACAGGTTGCTGCATTGACATTACACAAATGACATGAAAGCCAGGAGAGTAAGAGGTGGCCTGAATGTTAGTATTAAGTTTAACCAGCACACAACTTCCTCCACCAGCACCGTGGACAGCTCCACTGCCTCTTGTACCAAACTTTTTATTTCACAGAGAAGAAATACTTATTTAAAGAAATGAACAGCCTGAACACTGTTGACACTGTAAGGCATAAGGTTGTCTCTACCATTTGAGAACAAATAATTTTACTCTTTAAAACCCCTTTTTTTTCTGACTGAGCCAATATGAGGAGTTGAATTTAAATCAGGGAATAAACAGAAGACGGTTTAAAACTCTAAGGTTTTGTGAAGGAAAGAGACTCTGTCACTCAGATGACCAGCTGTTAGGTGTAATAGATTGATGTTGTTCATACACCCTGTAAAGGCTGTGACACATGCAATTTGTCAACAACGAATACAGCAAAGTACAGATGTGAGCATTTTCAGCTTTAAAGTCCGTCTGAGAGGAGCATGTTATAGGCATGGGTACAGCAGGCTTTCAGTGCTTGCAAATTTAAATCCACCTGTATGCAATGATCAGATCAAATCAGGTCAAAAGTTTTCACACAACAGATGACAGAACGTGCTTCTCATTCAACCAGTTCATCTTTTTTTATGTGTAAGAACAATTCATAATAAATGTTCTCATTCACTTAAACAAGAGAAGATCTGGACAGTACTTTTTGTTTAATTATTCACAAAGGCCAAACATTAATTATTAAGGGACGCATAAAAAGATGTGTCTAATATCAGTACCAGAGGATATGGCACAGCAATGAATATTATAGGTAGATATGGGTCCCACCCCTTCTTTCAGCTTTTATTTTCTTATTCTACAATTGATTTTCTTCCCCTTTCCCTTACACTTTTTCCCTTATCATCTCAAATCAAAAGCTCTTGTGAGAAATACAGATGGGACATTATAGACTTTGGTGGTATGATTATAGCCAGAAAAAGTAGCCTGGACTTTAATCTCAATTGTGTTGTATTATCTTTTTTATCTATTGTTATAATTTGAACATTACCAATCCAGTAAGTCATAGTTCTTTCCTTCATATTTTTGTGTGGCGGTTATCGTAGCCTTTTTAATGACAGTATGATCAAACAAAACAGTGCAAAATAATGATTAACAAAATCTTTTATTGTTATCATGTAATCTGCTAACTGACTGAGGTGAACTGATGAAAACCCTCCAGGAGACCGTTTTATCTTCCATAGAAGGAATACAGCAGCTACACTGTTGATTGTAACCTTGTCATAAAACAGACCAGAAAAATTCTGTTTTATCAACTAATTTATCACTAATGTGATATTTAGATGTATTGTGATATTCTTACCTTGTACTGTTTTGCTTGGTGGCTCGGTTATGTTTGATATGTTTGGCATGCTAGTCACAACTCTTTACTGTTTGGTTTTGTACATGGGGTTTGATGCTTTTAATAGTTCTGTAGTCATTGTTACTGTGGCTGTAACACCAGTGCCAACCTCACTTATTTCTTTTGTGGGTATGATGCATTAATACTGTCCCCCTTTTGCCGAGGTCAGACTAAACATTTTGGTCGCAGTTGACTGACGTGATGATGTTGGATAGAGGAGGACGGATACCAAAAACAGCATACAAACATACTGTAAAGCCATGAAGTGCCCTCGACTTCATGGCATTGATATGGCACACTACTCAAGACAAAACAACCAATTTCTGTGGCTGAAGGGCTCTGTAACCATACAACTTTTAGCTCCAGCCGTAATTGGGAAAAAATCATGAAGTCTGACCTCAGCATGTTGGGTAGTATGGGTGTTGTACAGTCTGATGGCTAATGGAGCAAAGCCTGAAGCGCAGTGAGATGAGCGCACTGTTGCTGCTTCTCTGTCACTGCAGGATGCCATGGAGGGACCACAGTCCCAAACTCCTGCCAAGTGCAGAGCCAGCCTTCTTCACCAGACTGTCCAGCCTCCTGAACTTCTTGTCAGTCATGTTGACAGCCCAGTAGACTGCAGCATAGAACAGAACAGCATAGAACACAACACTGGAGACCAGGGCTGAAAGATATATCATTACAGTATCTATATCAAGATATGAACATTCAAGATATTAATATCAAAAAGCAACAATGTAAACTATATAGATTTCCCCTGCGCTCAACCTGTATGTACAGCTCTGTAAGTCGCAACAAATTTCATTTTTATGATTGCCCTTGAATGCCCTTGTACCGTTTGGTTTTCACTGAGCCTGTCGACATATCGTATCATATCAGTCGAGATATCTGGCATGAATATTGAGAGATGAAATTTTGTCCATATCGTTCAGCCCTACTGGAGATCATTAACTTATAGAACATATGCAGCATTTCACTGCTTATATCAAAAGACCTGAGCCTCCTGAGGAAGAAGAGCCGGCTATGCCCCCTCTGGTACTGGGCATGTGTGTTCATGAACCAGTCCAGCTTGTTGTCAAGGTGAACACTAAGTACCTACAGGTTTTCACCCTTTCTTTGACCTCCCCCCTCTGTGACTGGCTGGAACAGGGGCTTAGACCTTCTGAAGTCAATGACCATCTCCTTGGTCTTGGAGGTGTTCAGCAGGAGACAGCTCTTAGTGCTCTAGCCTCTAAAGGCCCATGTCAGGCCCTTGTACTGAAGGCCTACTTTTGTAAATATCCATGGGAAACAGATTCATAAAAGTGGAAAGACCACTGCTCTACTTACACACATTGTGCTTGAACTGGATTGACACTCAGTGGTTTAATAAAGGACTCTTTTATGCCCTCTCCAGTCTGAGCCAGAACAATTCACAAAATTGCCAAAAAAACTATAGTTTGTTCATTGAGGGCATTGATTATCACCCACACCAGTCCCATTGCCTGCTTTTATCTTGATTTGTGTCTGCTTTGGCTAAAAGTTATATGAATAAGCGCTGCAGCTCTGCATCTTAAGTAAACTTGAAAAATGTTCGGCTTTCATGCACATTCAAAAACACTGAAAAACCATGCAGAGAAAAAGGATTGACGGCCATGCTGTTACATGGGGAAACAATGGATTTACTGGCTAAACTTTTCAAGCCAATGTTTTCTTGGTGTAATCGCCAATTTAAGCTTACCCAAAGTAGTTTCTCTGCAGTTAAGTGCCGCAGAGTAGGCTGGCATTGTTTTTGATCTGTGCAAGCTGGACCAAAAAAGGTTTTGGTCTGTTTTTTGAATGTTGGAGAAACAGAGGCTGCAGGATATGTCAAACTTGAATTTTTAAAATGTTTCTAACTGAAAACCCATATCATGACCAATCACAATCAATACAATCACCAGTGAGTAACTTGTAGTTTGTTTGAATTTTGCTTAATTAATGATTTATTTTGTTGTCTCATCCAACACTGACATTGGAAAGACCAATATTAGGTTATTAAATTAAAGATGCCATAATTTGCTCCTTTTCTGCAGATTAACATGGATCCTTGATGTCTTCATGCTCATGTAATCCGTCTGTTCAGAACAGTTGGTTTTGAGGGTGGTCGCCTTCATATACTAATGAGCCAGAGCAAAGCAGCGTACATACTGGAATTCACAACAGTGTTTCAGAGAAATTTGAGCGAAGCGGGCACTCCAGCCCTGCTGCGCTTACAGTCCTGAACACAATCAAACTATTTCTCCATGCCGGTTATCAAACAGTTACAACAGTGAAGCTCTTTTCCCCCAAACATCACAGGCTAATGCACAACATGCTAACCGCAGATAATCTACCTTCTGAGCTAAGGTTAGCACAAATGGAGGGACCTGGGGTCAAGTAAAGGACTGATTATATTCAGGTAACTGTTAAGCCTCTCGTCCTGAACACACACAAACCACAATCTCATGCCATTTATTCCACAGATAACAGCGATCTTGTTTCCCCAAACATCACAGGCTAACACACAACATGCTAACCTTGGCCTAGTCACCGCAGTGGGACTGATTATATTCAGCCAACTGTTACATTTCTCTTGGCTAATGCAAGAATGCCCATAAATTGAAGTTTATCCTTCAGTCTTTCAACACGTAATGTGAACTGTTGCCAGTCCTGTGTTGAACTGACTGAAGTTGAAGAAGCAGTTGGCCGTGAAGTGACTGGCACCCAGATACAAGTTTTAGTCGACTGTTGCTGCTCATTCCCTTCAATAAAATTTAATCCACTGGGGCCTTTGGTCCTCCGAGGCTTGTAGCCTATATGTGAAAATATATGTGGCTGTTTTCAGCCAACAACTGAGCAGTGACAGCTTCTGAGCTTGAACACAGATCAGTCGCAAAGAATATAAACAACATGGTTGCTGCACACAGAAGAATCTCTCTAGCAGGGGGAAGGGGGATACACAGGTAGACCAATCAGTTTAGGTATGCAAATCAAACAATAAACTGTTACATAACAGTAGATCCATAGACTCAACACCTCGCCAAATACCATGAGTTCACATTTTTGCAACCAGTTTAACTCAAGTTTTGGTGTCTATGATCACATTTTGTGGACTGGGAGGAAGGCCAAAGACCCCAAAATGTGTTCAAAAGCCTTAAAAAAGCTTTTCACATAATATGTCCCCCATTAAATTTAACCCTACAGAAACATTGTTTTTTATGATTTTGAGTGTCACATTGCTGCATCGTTCTACAATTTTTGGAATATTTTGTAAACTGATAAAAACTTCTCAATGAACCTTTACATCTGATGGGATTCAGGGGTTTGTTTTTGGGAAAGGGGTGCAGCTTCAGTTACAACATACAGTAGGTTGAAAAATCCTCTATTTGGGCCTTATTGTTTTCCTTGTTTTAGGGCTGGGTATTGGCAAGGATCTGGTAGCACAATATGACGTTACATGGGTGGGGAAACAACATATCTTAGCATATTGTATTCTATGACAAAGATGATGCTTTACTTTTTTCTGCAACACTGAGAACCGGTAATATTGTACATAAATAAAGCCTATTATTTGTATGAGGCATGGTCCCGCCAACATTTATTAACTTAGTGTGTTCCAGTGACTGAAACAATAGCAATAAATTTAACAGTGAGAGGCAAAACAACTAGTCTGCTGCCAACTCGGGGCAGTACTAAAATGAGCCAATTTCTATCAAATAACTGAACAACAAAATATTGCACTAGAGCATTGATTCAGGACTTTGCTGCAAAATATCACTATATATTAGTGCATTAATATTTTCTCACACTTCTAGAATAAATCAATTCGGGTTTTTCTCTAGCACCTTATATTTCACAAAACCTAGTTTTAGTAACAAGGACACTGTTTGGCATTTCTGTTCAAGCTTTTATCTGGAGTCCATAAACACATACAGAACATGAATGTGAAAAACAAGCATCTGCACATGGATAGAACTGTATGTTTTTCATGTTCAGGTTCTTGACTCTGACAAGAACCTACAGAAATACACACAAGTGCATCACATCTTTCACACATCCACACAGATAAACTTCCAACACAACAGGTAGAGAACACACACAAACATACACACAAGCACATCAAAGTGAAAATAGTTTTTCTTGATATTAGTCGGGGTGTCAGCGCTGGCAGCCTGAATGCCATAGATAGAGGCACAGAGGGAGGAAAAGGAAAGAACAGAGAGAAAGGCATTGGCTGGTGACATCCATGCAAGAAGGTATCTGATGACTACAGCTATATCTCATTTTCACTTTTTCCCCATAAGAAAGACGCCTATGTGTGTGTGCTTATAGCGCATGTTAGTGTGCCTGTGGTGCTGGTGGTGTGGAAGATATCTGCAGATTTAATGGAGTAGAATGTCCATCCATCCTTTATCTATACTGCTTATCCATTTCAGGGTCGCAGGGGGCTGGAGGCGGGGGAACTTCCTGCACCCGTCGCCAGTCAATCACTGGGCCACATAGAGAGACAGAAGATCAACCTCACACTCACACCTATGGGCAATTTAGAGTCACCAATTTACTGTAGAAGAAACCAGAGTGCCTGAAGAATACTGACGCATGTATGGGGAGACCAAGGAACCCCACACAGAAAGACATCGACCAGGCCAATCACTTCTCGACCCCTTAGTGCAGTGTGTGATGGTACAAGCAAGTATCCCAGCACATTATCCTGCCAGTCTGGTTGCACTGATGTGTCAGAAGCAGTCAAAATGACATAAATAATATAGGTGCGTTATATATGCCATGTATTCCAGTATTCAGTTTCGTATTTTCTTATTCGATACTGAGCACACAAATAAAAAAAACAACTGGCAAGTCTAAGATTCTCCTCATTGTGTACCATTAAAAGTGTGTGTTTGTATGTGTACAGTGTGTTACTGTGTGTACTTGGATGGAAGTGTGCCATGGGGTGTTAACAGCACCATCTGCCTTCATCCCAACACACACAGACAGGCAGAAACACACAAACATGTAGACATTCACCTCCACAAACACTGGCCCATCTGGAGAAACAGTTCTTAAATGTGTGTGTGCATTTTTGTGTGAAAGTGTGTGTAACATCACAAACTCACATCCCTGTTGAAAGTTCTCCTTTTGTGTATGTGTGTATATTTGTGCTGCTCAGATTGTGCATTTGCAGTGGCATGGGAGCTGTTTCCCAATCATTCTTAGTGCAAATATCCTGGTATCATTCTCATTTCCAATTTTCTTTCCCCCTCCTCCCTCCCTTCCTCCCTCCTCCTCTCTCCCCTTCCTGCTCCCTCGCTCCCCCTGCTCTCTCTATCTCGCCCTCTTTTTCATATGCTAACAGTCTGATTAGGGATTTGTTGGCCTCCCGGCAGTTTGAGCCAATCAAGAGCTAGTTTAACTGAGAGCGCTCACACCTGTCCTGACAGGAATGATAACGAGCGTGGCCTATCGCCGCGACTCTGTCATGTTGCCACGGCAATGAGGCTGTTTTAGAATGCCCATGGTGGTGTGTGAGGAGCGGCGCAGCATTTGAATAGAGGAGTGAGCTCAGAGTTGGTTCATACGGTGGGACATTTACTTGGTTTCAAGTTTCAAGGGCTGAAACACGTAATGACCTACAACTGTGACCTATTAGGCAGCTGGAATGTCATATACTCTGTACTTCAGTGGTTTGTCCAATTTTTAGCCACAACCCTTGACAAAACAGCACTAACAACTGGGAACCATCTCAGCCCTTAGTGTAGCCCAGTCATGATCACCAACTTTTTGGCCTGTGCCAAAACCGACACAAGAAAAAATCGAAACTTCACAGCGTAAAAACAATATCTATTTTTTTTTTTACCAATTTATTGTAAAAGAGGGCTATCAACCATTACCACATACAGACTGTATCCTTAACTTACATACTTTAAAGCCAATCATTACATTTACATGAGAACTTCTTCTGAAGTAAGTGGCAGGTTTACTCTGAATTTAAATGCGAATTAAATAATTCCTCAATCATGTATATGTTCATTCCACTTTAAATTAATTCTTGTCGTTCTGCGCATGCCTTGCTGACTAAATGCAAATAAACGTGTTTTCCATGTGAACCTTTATTCTTAATTATTATTTTCATGTAAACACGAAGGAAAAAACTTTAATTCCAAATTACTGAATTCTGAATAACTTATTCAGAAATCATGTAACCATGGCCAATGTCAAACTAACTTTTTTGCCTGATGCACTGATTGTGTAAGCCCTGAATATCTGCCATTTTAATCATTGTGGCGTGCCAAAGTCAATGAAAACCAAAACTCTGTCTTGGACACCTCCCAACAGAAAGTCTAGGTTGTTTTTTTTGTGTTCTGCCTTAAACACACTTTACAATCACAAATGCAAAAACAAAAAACTCAACAGCAGAGCAAAAGAAGAATGAAGTTGGTGCTGCAAGATGGAGCTTTGAGACCAAGGGAAAGTTTGTGAAGCTCTGGCAACATCATCCCTGCCTACAGTATGTGAGGGACTACAATGACAGACTGAAATAAGAGAAATGCTGGCAGAAAATAGCACCCTGATGCAGAACTAAAGCATCAAGCTACTTAACATTCATCATAATGTTAATATAGACCATTGCAGTACCTTAAATAAAGCATACTTGTTAAAGTCTGTCTTGTTAATGTGGCTTGGTTTTCACGTTATCACATGGGAGCCATGCATGTACCACATATGATCACTCTTGGCTTGTGCAGGTAGCTTGGGTTCAACTTTGGGCTGAAAAAAGGGCTAAGCAGTGAGTTTATATGTATGAACTAGTCCAAACTAGGGATGCAACGATTATAGATTTTGGTTGTACGATTATAGTCTGAGGAATAATCTCGGTTTCACGATTATTACGATTATTATACATTCATTTCACAACACTGCTAATGAACTAATGTATAAAATTTCATGAACATTCTTCAGAGATTTTAATGTGTGTTTTATTGCTATTGGAAATAACACATTAATCAAATAACACAGTATAAAATAATTAATAAAGATAAACAAAAAATCTAACTCTTCCATTTGGAATTAAATAAAGTGGCCTCTGCTCTGTAAACTATGTCATTGTTTCCCTTTTGAAAAACATACAGTGTCAGTGTCTGTTTGGATATAAATAGAAGCTACATATTAGCTATGCATTTCCCTTAAAAAACTGTTCTGTAAACATCAATGTTTTCCCTTTTGAAAATTATAAACTGAGTGAAAGGCTGCAGGACCGTGTCCACATGTCTATTTTGCTCCAACTATGTTACAAAATTATTTAGTATTTTAGGTTTGTGTATTTTTTCTACATTTCTTTTGGACCTGAGTAGAGAACTTGTAAACATGGTGAAAAAAATTATCGAGCTGGCTTTTGACTTAAACAATAAAGCTGCTTTTTGAAACATTAATAATACTCTTCTGTCTATTATGATCATTGTTTTTATTTGTTTGTTTGAAGATTTATCATGATAATGATAATGGATTACATTTATATAGTGCTTTATCCTTGACTGACACTCAAACTGCTTCACAAGTTTTAGTAAAAATAATAGAAATAAGTTGAAAAAATCTCATATGATGTGTTAATAATAACTGAAATGCAATTAATTAGTTCCCATGGTACAGTGCTGGAAGTCTACAAGCTCCTGATGTTATTTTAGTCTTTTGAACCTGGTATATTCACAATGCCCAGAGTTCACTCAACACAGAGGGGAAGAGGCAAACTGTAACGTAAAATGGTCACTGACAGAAGCCTTGAGAGGAGCAATTTTGTCTTCTGTAGGCAAACATGCTGCTTTGCTGCTGTTTGTTTACACTGAACTGAAACTCTTCTCCCACTGCTACGCCACCGACTGTAGGTGACACGTTTATATTTAACTCCCTCTCAACTCAAGATTTATCTAAGTAAAATGCTGTAAATGTAATTTAACTCAGTCATTAGGTGTTACCTTTCGTTCGGCGTGTAAAGCACGGTGGTGATCCCGCAAATGCTGCATTAAATTCAACGTGTTTGAGCCTTTCGCCGAAACTTTTTCAACAGGTCTTGTATACAGGTGAGCCGTCATACTGAATAACTCTCTCGTCATTCTTCCTCCTCTAAGTGTATCCAAACTGCTCCCTCACTGCAGGCTTCACTTTTTTCTTTGGTGAAAACAAAGCTTCATTGCTTGATGCCTCTGCCATTGTTTAGCTAATGTAGCCTAGCATCCACGTCTCATGGTAGTGCGGCGCTAAAAGCAGATGCACCGCTGGTGTAACTTTGTTTTTGTTCCGTGCAGGTTGCGCCGAAAATAATGACCCAGCATGATGTCCGTTTTTTTGCGAGTGAGAACAGAAACACTCGGTGTAGAGGAGCCTTTGGGATTAATTAACCGTGACGTTTTAAATCGCGGTTAATAGTAAAACCGGTTAATCGCTGCATGCCTAGTCCAAACAAATGTCACACCGGGAGAGGGTACATATCATTTTCGCCCTCCCTGAATCCAAAATGCTAGCTGTTAGCATCAGCTTACCATTCATCCTTGACAAGTTACAGGAAGTCAGCCGGCTGGGTGGAAACTTTCCCACAGATCTGCAGTTAGAAAAATTAAAAAATGAGATTTAGACTACAATTAAAATACATTTTTAACTTCCAATGGATCTGATAAGGTAATTGATCAGCCATCAATTTTGTCTTATAACAATAGAGACTGGTTGAGTTTTTTAATCCTCCAGTCAGACAAAAAAAGTACATTAATGAAGTTAAAAATTATTGTTTTGGCTGATATATTTTCATTCATGCTCACATAAATTTCTAATTTTATACCATTTTGATGAGAAAAAAATCCTTATGTGAGTGGTAACTAGCGTAACGATCCATCGATCTGGATCGATACATCGTTTGGTTAAGCAATGATCCAATCACATCGATGGAAACTCAAAACATCGATCAACATTGTCATCTTTAACTCGCCTTTTTTCTGAAATCCCGACCGAACATGCGTGTCAGTTTTACGAAAGTCTCCGTTTTTTTATTTTAATGAAGTAACATATAGTTAGAAAGTAAAACAGTGAGAGCTTAGTGTCATTTCTCTTCCACACTGACCATTAAACAGTGAAACAAAGTCTGATCACACTGACAAACTGTGGTTACCAGGCATCACAGTAAAACGAAATCATCAGTGGTGAGTTAGTTAAGTTAAAGGAGACATCATGCTGATGCATGATTTAATACTTACATATAATATAATACATTTGAAAACAAGACCTTACACCCCCTTAATTTTCAAAAAATTAGATATTGTATTTTTTCTGATACCCTAGAGCGAGATTTGATGCCTCTGAAAATAGGTCATTGCGAGATGTCCGCGAGATTTAAATCATCATGACGACACGAGGTACCTTTCTTTTTATTGGAGTAATCTGATAAAACAGCTCCTCCTCTGTGATGTCCGTTAGCCACAAAACCATCACCGAGGAACACATCCACCAGCAGCAGTATATAGCTCCCTAGCTCACACTCACTCATTACCAGCTCTGGCCTGTAGGGGGACTCAATACGCGGTCGCTGCTTTGAGCCTGCCGGAAAATACAGTCGAAGAAGAAGGACAGGCTGGCTCTACCCCCGATAGAACTGACCAATCAGAGCACAAAGGGCTGTGACGTTGCGAGGTAACTTTAGGTCAGCCTGGAAACCGAGTGTTTCAAGGAGAGCTTGATAATGGCCTAAAATGAGGATTTTGAGAACGCTATTGTGGGGCAATGAAGGAACTAAATGACTTGTACTGAGGGCAGAAATGCTTTACAGGCATCCTAGTCTGGCATAGTGAAAAGGAGAAACAAGCATGATATGTCTCCTTTAATAGTTCTAATTTTGAACATGAGAAATGTTTTCATTTAATTAAAATCAAAACTACACATTTTTAGTTTGATAGAGCATAATTATAGATGGAGGTCAAAAATAATAAAATTTAAATAATTCAATAATTTGTATTATGATGTTGCAGCATTACTTGATATAATATACAAACATCACAATGTAACAATCAGACCCAAAAGGTAACTGTGGGGGCAAAAAAACACCTGACCTGAATTAAACCAATTTTAATTTAAAAAAAAATTGGATCATACAGATGGTTATAATCCTCTATAAACTATCAGACCCAAAGGTCAGCACATCCTTCACATTTCAGTAATAAAACTATCAAACATGCTTTGTATGTATTTCTTGTTTCAGGTGAAATGTATCTGATTGTGTTCAGGGAGTACATAATATCGTCTTCTGTGATATCAGCAAATATCGTATCGTCCAAAGAATCGATATCGTATCGTATCGTCATGATACTGGTGATTTACACCCCTAGTAGTTACATATGTTCTAGTGCTCTTAGAAACTGCTCGTAAGGCTGGTCTAACTCTGTTTCTTAAGAATTTCATGACTTTAACAGCTGAGCAAGTTTTTAAGAAGACAGAACAAATCAAAGAAACTCCTGAAGACCATGAAACAGGAGTTAGAACTTTGATACTGTGTGAAATACCATCAAACCAAATATCTAGATATAAAGTATATTTATTATAGTGTTCTGATTTTTGACACATGGAAAAAAGGAGATAAAATTGAAAGGTGGGGGGAAAATGAAAACAAGAAGAGAGATAAAGGTAGAAGAGCTGTCGACTAACCTCCACACCTTCGCCTTTCATCAGTGTGGTGTGCGTGGGCGATGGTGGCGTGTGTTGGTTCCTATTCCTCTGATACTTCTGACTCGCTCTTATTAATACAGTCACACCTTTATTTATTCATTATCACGCTCATATTTTATTCATCCCTTGTTTCATTTTATTTTTATTTACTGCTGTGCTTTCAGCTGAAAGCATCATCAAATGAATGGTGGAGTTTGATCAAACACTGCCAGGAAAAGATGGGTATGTGTGTGATGATATGTAAAAAAAACAGCAAAGAGCAGGAAGAGGAAAATGGGGTTAGGTAGAGAAATATCATGATAGAGCAGGAAGGGACAAAAAATATTCAATTTGAAATCCACTTTATTAAAATTTGCTGTTGTGGAAATGTTATGAGGAAAAAAAGATCAAACCACACACAAAGGTTTTTCCTAGGTTTGCATTTAGGACAAATTGTAAGGACAATTTCTTAGGTCAATATCAAATCAGAATGTGGTTCACATACTTGTCTCTTGCTACAAAACAAAAGTGGAATTTTCCAGATGCCAGAACACAAAGCTGAAACACTCCATAACACAACAGAAATGTGACAGGAGCACAAATGTTTGTCATGTACTATGGTTTAAAGTGCTCAACATTACACTACTTTGTCCATTTTTCAACAGCCTTACATTTTATTTGTGTTTTAAAACTTCAACAAAATGCCTGACGAATTCTTCGAGTACCATGCTAAGCTGCAGTATGGAAAATATGCGTATGGAAATTTTGTTTCAGGCCTGAGCTCCAAAACATTGGTAATGTAAATATATCACACACTTCTTTCCAAAACATAAATTGATGCAGATTTTTCAGAATCTTTATGGCCCCAAATGCTGTTGCAGACGGTATCAAAACACATTCAGGATAGAACAAACGCACTGTGTCGCTGAAAACAGAACTGATACTACACCAAAAACTCCCAGCTCTAAAACTATGAGCCATTTTGGTAAATAACTACATAGAATCAGTCATTTCTAACAGCTTAGTTTGACTTTTGTTTTTCCATAACATAGTTCTCTGTGCATTAATTACACAGCACGGCATTTACACGTCTAACTTTTACTCACACACATGGTGCTCACCCTGTAGATTCTAACCCTCTGCTCATATGCCAGACACGATGCAGATAAAAATGGGATTGCAGAAAATCACTCACAAATTAAGATTACAGGAATCACAATTTGTGAAAAAGTGGGGAAAATGGACTGTTTTCAGGAGGACTGAAGAGGACACCACCACTCTCACTGGACAATAAGGACATTGATGTGAGGAGGATGGATAAATGAGATGGAGTTTTCTATGTCCTGATACTGTAACTGTTACAAAAACAAGTTAAAGTTAAAAAAATGTGATTGCAGAAGCAAAGCTACATATAATTTTTACAAAATGACTTTCAGGATTATTGAAAACCTCAAGTGTGAAATGTCTTCAGTTGTAGAACTAGAAAAGCACTCGGAGAGCGCAGACCTCCGCCAGCGCCACAGTCCTCACCCATATTGTGATTTTCACCATAAATATTAGTCCTACCTTTATTTCATCTAAATATTTAGATTCCTTGAGCATGAAAACATACCATTAGCAATTGGATTCATAGTGATATCTATTTTAGTTCAGTATTTATTAACAAAAATCACATTTTTCGTCATAACGGCCAGACGCTTTTCTGGATCAACACCAAAATCGAATCAGTTCTTCCTTTTCTCATGCTGAACATTTCCTGAAAATTTAATCCAAATCCATCCATAACTGCTTGAGTTATTTTGTTCACAGACAGACGGACGGACAAACAAACTCTCCTGAAAAGCAGCATAACCCAGCATTCTTACAGTCAGCCCTGTCATGAAACTCCTGCTAAAGGGCTGTGCTGTGCTAAAATGTTCAGGAAATTTCACTGCAAGTGAGCAGTTAAGGATGATTAAAATTAAAATCTTATCTGGAAAATTTTGACTACTGATGGAGCAAAAATGAAAATTTTCCATAGAAATTTACAATGAAATAATCAAGACTTTAAAAGAGTTATATCAACCTGCCTCCGGATTTGTTGACATCAGCATCAAGACCACACTAGCAAAATGGTACTTCCTATATTTTGTTATATTTTGTTAAGGGGGTCAAATAAATTTAAGGGACAAAGGGACAAAGCTATAAGATAAAACAGGAGGTGACAAAACTCCTGCTCGTAATGAGTAACATCTGAACTAAAATGGAGTGAAGAGTGATGCATGATTATTTAATTTGATTCATTACAATGCAATCAAAATTAAATGTTGAGAAAATCTCGAGTTCGTGATTTTTAATTTGAATAATTGCTTCACTGAAACAGAAGGTTTGTGTAAAATAATGACTTAGAGATTGGCAAACACAAAAAAGAAAAAAAAATAGACCCTGTAAAGACAAGAAAATGTTCTGCAAGAACAGATTTTTTTTTTCTTTTTTCTGGGGGTTGAACTACTCATTTCATGACATTTGTGGGCTACAATAAAATGAATGGAGAGAAAAAATGTCAAATCCATCTTGCACATCTCAGAGAGAGGCTTAGCATTGTGAGTCAGTTAGAACTGAAAACTACACATTTAACCGTATACATAATCTTGTCAGGAAGTGTCAAATAAATAAAGCTTTTGCCATTCTGCTTTATGCCATATTATTATATTTAATAAGCCAGAAACTATGGAAGCCATTATCCACTTATTTTATACACCTTTTCAGCAGTAAGAGTTGATTTCTTTTTTTCTAATCACAGTCAAAACTTATCTTTTACCCACAAAAAATGAAATGCTCAATTTCCATTCAAACAGTTTGGGCTGATTGTTTGTCTTGATTTTTAAGCCTGTAAAGCATCTTGAGTTGCTTTTTAAATATGGGTGCTCTATGAATAAAGTTGTCTTGCCTTATGTCCTCAATCGTTTTTGGAACACATTTTTGGTATTTGGGGTACAAAACAGTTTAATAGTAAAGGAGGAATTTATACACAATGTCTTCTTCAGACTTCTGGAAAAGAAAATAAAAAATAAAAAATAAACAATGTGTATTATATTTATATTTAAACAAAGGCATTATTTTGTGTATATGTGATGTAATAACTGAAGTGTGAGCCTAAAAGGCCTGATTTTATAAGTCAAACAGTCAAACATTAATTAATGTCTCTTGGGTTTTTACACAAGTTAAATTTCCAAATGATGGACCCACAACAACACAGACAGCGTGACAAATCTGTCACTCAGTATGATTTTACCAGTATTTTAAATTGACCTCTGTGTCCCTGTTTTATGGCGCCCCTGGGTGCTGAAAGGACTTACAGATAAACCATAAATCAGGAAACAGAGAAACATGGGGAAGAAAAAAAACAATTCCCCCCTGGAGACCAAGTTAACATTTCATATTGACACATATTTAAGAAAGATTTGAACCAATGCAGACATTGATTTTATTGAATAAGCACCAAATAAAGTCAATGAGGGCAGACATAGAACATACAGCTCCACAGATTTTGTGAAAAAACATGACGTTGTGTTTGCTTCTTCAGGCCTTCTTGAAATAAAACAAGACTGGATAAAAAGCTGACAGCATGAGGCAGAGGCACTGTCAGTCTTTTTCTTTTTTCAATGAATGGCAAAGGAGAGACAAAGCCATCTGCCCAACACAGCTAGCTTGATAGTTCCTAAATAAATGCCTGAAATTTCAGTGTTTAAAAGAAGTCAGCACTTTGCCGAAATGTCCTGTTTTACATGTACTTTGATTGTGCATCCTTCACCAGATGTCCAAACTGCAGCTTTTGGACTATTTTTATCTACTTGCAAAATACTTTAAAGATAAAGAGAAACAGCCAGCAATAGGACATGAAGCTTGTACTCATACATTGAACTTCTCAGTTTGAAGCTCATATATAATCATGGGCCCACATAATAGGTATAATTACAACCAGAGAATATCTTCATTCATAATGCTCCTCTAAATAGTAATTAAAAAAAGATTTCAACAGCAAAGATGAAACAACTGTACTCATTTTCTCAAACATCTGTTAAAGATCATATCTTAAAATCATACTACACCAATAATCTCAAAGCACACACACTCAAGGTTTTCTAGTGGTGTGTGGTTGCTCTTGTTTTGTGTCTGTACATGGAGATAAACAGTGAACATCCCCACTTCATGCTGCATGGATTGTATGTCTCACCTTTAGCAGAGGCAGTTACACAGCCAGAGCCATAGCATTCGATCTCAAATCCCATGACTTCGTGCATTTGACTATTTACATCATGTCTTGGGTGTCTAAGCAAGGATATGTTTTAAGTTAAATAAAAAAAAGAGAAATTTCAATTTTGTAGAGGATCAGATACAGCTCTTTTACCCTCCCATTTGGAAACGTGGAGATCTGAGGTACAGTAGGGAGGCTACAGGAGGCAATGACAATGGGCAGTGCACTGATTGGCTGCTCAAATGGTGGCCGATGGCAGTGGGGAAGAGGATTTTGGAGTGGGCTTTCAAAACAGTCATGGCATCTGCCTTGTGATGAGCGGAAAACACATTCAGGTGGATTTTCCAGGACAAAGACCATTAGAATCCAAAGTATTGGTCTGCCCTATTCTTACGTATCACAGGTGAAGAGGCACTTTAAAAGTCTGAATTAATCTGCATTTAACCAAACTCAGGATAAATCTACAAAAAGAACCAAGTGTCAAAGCTTATTTCAAGGAAGTAATTTATCATTTCATTAAAAATTAGGAGACAAAGTAATCCTATAAGAAGGGTTTTAACAGTTTAATAGACAGCATTTACTGTCTCTGAAAATAAATTAAATAAAAACTACTTAACTTGTGCAAGCAGATAAAATGGGTGATAATGTCGAGATGAAAATATCATATCAGCCCTTTTAAATATTTTAAACACATAAAATGAGCAGTCAATGTTGCTTTATGCATGTCTCTGTGTGTGAAAGTGGTTGCCTGTATGTATATGTCAGATAGATTTCCCTTAATCATAAATTATACCTTTTTCTCATTTTTGAGTCTTTATGCATGCACCAATCACTCGGTGGCATGAGTAATGACTTTGTCTATATAACATGAGCATTGATTGGGAGAAACATAGGAAAAGGAAAAGACACACACACACACATGAACACACGCGTACACATACACACACACCACAGATGGTTGGATCAATTCAGTGTGAGCTAATTGGCTGTCACAACCTCTTCATTGAGCTGAGACCTCTAAGGCCTTGATCTGGAAAAAAAGGCCTGAGGGATACAAACTGATATACAAGCAGGTCGACATGTTACACACTTGCACAAACACTCACACATGCACGGACACACATCCTGTATTGTATTTCCTATAAAAATACAGCTGCAAGAGAAGAACAAGAATCCGGCTGAGATCAAATGCAACAAGACTGCCCGCTGTTAAATATCAGAGCACTTTTTGAACGTGTCTGTGTCTGAACTCTGATCTGCCTGCTCTCCTCTCTGTAGCTCGAGGTGTTGTATATTTCTGCATCATGTCTGGGGAGATCTAGACAGAGCAACATGCTGTTACTATCAGGCATGAATGCATTTTTCAGGGTTTTAAATGGATACATTTTCAAAAATGTAAACCCTTGAGCCATAAACTAATGGACCAATTTCTGCAGCTGCTACAGAGATATGGAAGATCATCTTTTCCTTTCAGGCAAATCACTATGGACCTCGACTAAGCCAAAATGTAGGATTTGAGACAATGGTTCATCACAACAACTTGTGAGACTGTTACATTTTCATGTAACAGACTTACAAATGCTCCAGTATGTGTCAGCAATGTGGTAATACTGAAAATATATTTATTGTACGTTGAACTGAGGTGAGGAAAGCATATTTCAGCTGGGAAGAGGGAATCACCACGTAACAGATAAAAGTATAAGCCAACGCACACTCACAACTTTCAATGGATCTAAGGTGGCAAGCACAGAGGACTGAAAGGGAGAAAAAGCTTTAGCAAGTATTGACCATGATATGATTCTATACAGTACTGGAGTTGTGAGTTGTTTTTAATTTCTACAAATAACACACCTTTATACTTCATAAAAGCCACAGGAAAGCAAAGGTGCTCAGGTAAATCATACGTTTTAGGCTAGTTGAACCCATAAAATGCATCAAGAACATTATCTTCATTGTTCAAATCATCAAATTCAGTTTGGGTATACTAACCTAATGCTGGCTCAGAATTTCAGCACAATGAATGAAAAATCCACCTGCAGAAAAAATTGGCAAACAAGACCATCCACTTCTTCTTACTGTAATGCAGAAGGAAATGTATCTTGCCCACCAGGGAAGTGTGGCATGAGTGACTTATTGTGTGATTTTTAAAACATGGTTTCAGAAAAGTATACGATACTATAAAAATAACCTTATACTATATTTAATGCATTCCTAGAACTAAGTACTGATATTTTAATTTTAAAAAGTATTGTGCTGTTAAGAGCCTTTCCTGTGTATTGACTAAATTTGTCACAACTTTATGACTTCTCACAGTGGAACAAATGCATGAGAGTAAAATTGAAAAAAGGAAACGAAGGATGTTAACGATGGGATCCTGCAGTAAAACGTGTTACTACTTTGTAGCCTTTAAATATACTCTGTATTGCCAAAAGTATTCACTCACCCATTCAAATAATCAGAATCAGGTGTTCCAATCACTTCCATGGCCACAGGTGTATAAAATCACGCACCTAGGCATGTAGACTGTTTTTACAAGCATTTGTGAAAGAATGGGTCGCTCTCAGGAGCTCGGTGAATTCCAGCATGGAACTGTGATAGGATGCCAGCTGTGCAACAAATCCAGTTGTGAAATTACCTCGCTCCTTAATATTCCACAGTCAACTGTCAGCTGTATTATAAGAATGTGGAAGCGTTTGGGAACGACAGCAACTCAGCCACGAAGTTGTAGGCCATGTAAATTGACGGAGCGGGGCTCAGGCGCATCGTGCGAGGAGATCAACTTTCTGCAGAGTCAATCACTACAGACCTCCAAACTTCATGTGGCCTTCAGATTAGCTCAAGAACAGTGCACAGAGCTTCATGGATGAGTTTCCATGGCCGAGCAGCTGCATCCAAGCCATACATCACCAAGTGCAATGCAAAGTGTTGATGTTGTGGTGTCAAGCACGCCACCACTGGATTCTAGAGCAGTGGAGACGCGTTCTCTGGAGTGACGAATCATGCTTCTCCATCAATCTGATGGACGAGTCTGGGTTTGGCAGTTACCAGGAGAACAATACTTGTTGGACTGCATTGTGTGAAGTGTAAAGTTTGGTGGAGGGGGGATTATGATGTGGGGGTGTTTTTCAGGAGCTGGGCTCAGCCCCTTAGTTCCAGTCAAAGGAACTCTTAATGCTTTAGCACACCAAGACATTTTGGACAATTCCATGCTCCCCACTCTGTGGGAACAGTTTGGACCTGGCCCCCTTCCTCTTCCAACATGAATGTGAACCAGTGCAAGAAGCAGGTCCATAAAAACATTGATGACAGTCTGATGTGGATGAACTTTACTGGCCTGCACAGAGTCCTGACCTCAACCTGATAGAACACCTTCGGGATGAATTAGAGTGGAGACCGAGAGTCAGGCCTTCTTGTCCAACATCAGTGTGTGGCCTCACAAATGCACTTCTGGACAATTGGTCAACAATTCCCATAAACACTCCTAAACCTTGTGGACAGCCTTCCCAGAAGAGTTAAAGCTGTCATAGCGGCAAAGGACAACATATTGAACCCTATGGATTAGGAATGAGATGTCACTGATGTTCATATGCAAGTCAAGGCAGGTGAGTGAATGCTTCTGGCAATATGGTGTATACTTTACATTTAGTAATAGGTGGTAAATCTACATAATCTACTTACTGATAGAAGTTACATTTGAAACGCTCTATAGAAAAGTAATATCTTTTCAAAACATTTTGTTTCATACATGAATGTAAGTTGCTCACTGGCTAAACAGTCAAATTCAGATAACTTTTAAAGTGGATCTTGATAATATACATTAGAAGGAAGGCAAAAACTTGGTGAAACTGCAAGAGCTGCACATCTCATTTGACATTAAGTCATGCTCTGTTTGCTTTTCAGGTCTAGAGTACACAAATAATGAGTTTTCATGAGGACAAAGACACAGAAGAAAAAATAATGTTAAAGGTCCAGACATTTGTTTTACTTCTGTTGGTCTGACATTTACTTTGGCCAAAGGCTGAATATTGCTGTCAAACAAACAGCTCAGCAAGTTCAGCAACAAGTGTTTGTACATACAATCAAAATGACAAACGGGAAGCCTGTAGAACCAACAATGGATTTCCCGCCTCAGGGTAGAAGTTTCTTTTTTTCATCAATGAATGTCCGGTTGACTGTGTGCATTGTAAAAGCAAACAGAGACTAATGGTTCCCT
Organism: Scarus forsteni; assembly: GCA_036419115.1. Lineage (NCBI taxonomy): Eukaryota > Metazoa > Chordata > Actinopteri > Labriformes > Labridae > Scarus > Scarus forsteni. The sequence continues at coordinate 25,784,279 of JAZDUH010000066.1, read as the reverse complement.
TAAGGGGGGGAACACAAACTGAAGAAACTACAGAATAAACTGCAGTTGATAAAAACTATGACTGAGTTTTACCACAAATAAAATGGCTCAAAGAGGGAAGGAAAAAGCACCAGGGGAGTGGAATTCAAGGGACTGCAGAGGGGATAAGTGGTTTATCAGTTCTGGTGAAAGCACAAAAATTTCTGTTGTAGGTTTACGATTAGATTTTTGCTTAGAACACCACAGTAAGCTTTAGGCCAACCACCTAAACAATACAGACAACACACAGCAGCGTATTGACAGAAAAACAGACCTGATCATAGTGCTGGACAGCTAATTGATTTATGAAAACAGAGCCCAAGTCCTTTTTTGCCAGTACAGTTCAGCAACATAGCGGTAAAACTTCCGAGGTGTATTTCAAAGAATATATGCCCTTTACATTGTGTTCAATGATCAGACTTTGTGTTTTTTTCATTATGGTTTTATTCTGAAAGTGTTTCCAGGCCAGTGATTTAGTCATTCACATGAAGAAAGATATCCATCATTCCTGCCATCTCTTATCCACTCTCCTCAAAACAAAGCTAACACTTTAAATTACAAAAGTGACGAACACACTTTTTGAATGATTATAATTAAAAAGTGATTGTGTTTAATTAGATATCTGTAATCTCTCTCTTTCTTTACCTGCAGGTTTTTTTGGCTTGTATGTCAGTTAGGTTCTTGTTTATTGTTTTATTAAAGTAGATTTCCTCATTGTTTGATAAACTGATAGCCTCCTTTCTTTTAAGGACCATATCACATGAAATGTATTTTACTTGATGGCAGTGGAGCATGCATGTTTTTGTTTTTGATGATTTCAAGCCCAAGCTTTACAACTGCCAGTGTGAGCTGCATATCTCATTCACGTGTCCTTTCAAAAATCCTGAGAATCGGAGGCTTGACTTTGATTTTCAAAAGTTTCACGTTTTTAAACCAAAACAGACGGGAAAAATGAAAGAAAGAGGGACAAAATTACCTAAAGCTGCATTTACACTGAAACCGACTTTACGACCTCAGCGACCACACGATGTAAAGTCAATGTACAGCTGTGATGGGGGTTAGTTAACCCTCCCATGATGGTCGTGATCAAGGCAACCATGTCACTCGTTGCACCATCGTTCTGTTGCCAAAGTTGAAAAGGTTGCTCTTTTCTGGCAATGGCACCTGTGACTGTGCAGCAACAGCCAATTAGCATTGTGTGGTTGTGTGATGGCACCCATGGCAGACTGTTTTTATGCCATTTCACAGTGGTAAACATTAGTTTGTGAGCATATTAGTTCCACCTACATGGGACCCAACAGAACTCACAGACGATGCTGCTGCAGGGTCATCAGCTGCTGTGTTTTGTGTTTGGAAGATGAGTGACAAAGATACAGTTGGAATAATGTCAGCTAATACATCCTATTATATGACATATGCAATAATTGCGGTGAAACTTGAGTGGACATGACGTCAGTGAGGGATGGCAATGGTGACCAAAATGAGGTATTTATGGACATGCGACGTGACTTCAATGGGCGCCGCAAAGTTGTGTTCAGTGTGAAGGTAGCTTTAGTCCCCTTTCAAGCCAGGTTGCAACACTGACTCAATAAGATCCTTACTATTACTATTTACCACTGGACTGTGGTGGGTGGAAGGCAGACTAATGCACAGTTTGAGTATGTTTTTACCCCTATACTTAAACAGATATTTGTATATCAAGTATAAGGTGTCAGCCCTAATGTCTACAGTGGTAGAGTATGTCAGAGAGACGATATAAACCATTTAATTACTTTGCTCTCATTGTTATGGTTCCCCAGGTCAGTTATTCAATGAATCATGCCACTTGTGGGGAGACTTGTCAAGGCTCTTCCTAAGCTCTACATATAATCGTATCAATAGGGTTAACTTTATGCAGAAATAGAGCTGTGACAGCGTGGACATGTAGCCACCACATAGTACACACATAGATGGGCCTGGTATGAAAGCCATGCAGATGAAGCCGCTTTAATTTTCATTACTGTCCTTGACTTTGTCTTGGCTGGACTGTGGCTGGTCCATGATTGGACCTGCTCACTCTCATGGCTGATATGAACCCCCCTCATAGCTGCTTTATAAAGGGCAAAAGTTAATGTGTTCTTGTGAGGCAAGTGACATCTCATAGGGACACCATACAATCAATCAAATGGTGAAATGCAGGAAAAAATAAGTGAGGGAGACTCCCCGCGCAAGTTGGCTAGTAGCTGACTGGAACTTGTCAGGCCTTTGGCTGAAATGGAAAAAATTGAAGCAGCTTTATCAGTAGCTTCTCAAACTGGTCCCTGAATTGATGTGTGTGTGAAACAGCCAAGTCTTTAAAGCAGGTGGACTTCTTTTGACATCAGTTTTGTAAAAAGAATAAGTAAAGAAATTTTGTGGATTGCCTCTGGGTTGGATAAATTAATAAAAACAAACTGAATGTCCTGACCTGCTGCTCCGTGTGTAAAAACAATTTCCAAGCCAAAAGAGTGTTTGTTTTCATTTAGCAGAGCAGATCAGTTAAAGATCAAGCACAGAACAGACTCGCAAATCAAAATTAACATGCATCTCACACAACCAGCCCCAATCCGAACATGCAAGCAAGTAGACCGTTGCTGGTGGGATACATTCTCCATGTCTTACAAAGGCCGTTACATCTTCATAATTAGAAACGTCTGGCATTTGCCCTCTGGTAAGCCAACGCAGTGCTGGCTCTCCAGCGGGGCCCTCAGCCCCCAGTGTAAGATACAGTGATCCGGATGTCAGCCCTGCTTAAGTACATGAGAGATCAAAACCTAACTACTTCCACTTTGAGCTCTCACCTCCTCAGCTAACCTCCATCTCTCCCACACTCTTGCTCACATTTGTTTCATCTCCTGTCGCGCTGAGTAAGTCTTGAAAAGCTGAGCATTAAAAAAAAAAAGAAAAAGAAGAAATTTTAAAAAGAAAAAAAAAAACATGTTCCAACATTCTCCATGCTGTCGCCGCCACTTTACAAACCCTCTCAGCGCTTTCTCATCCAAATCCAATTTAGCTCATGTTTCCTGCCCCCACCACCACCCCCATCTTTCCCTCTTTTTTCCTCACCCTTTTCTTCTTCCTTCTCCCTCTTCGCCATCTCTCACCCTCCTCCCTGCTGCGTCTCTCTCTATCTCCCAGTGGTAACATGAAAGGCTACCTGTGCACTGATAGCCAGGAGAGAGGGAGGGCACAGAGTTAATTAACTTGCTATCTGGGACTGACTGTTAATAGGAATTGGACCTGTTAATAAGAATGTAGTGTTGCGTACCGTGTTAGCAGAAATGTAGCTTTAGCTGGAGCACGCTAGGTAAGAATGTGTGTGTTAAACGTAGGTATTGTTCACCGTATTCAATACACACGCATGCTTGTGTGCGAATGAGCGTACAAGCAAATACATAAGCGTGCGATGTGTTCATGCAAACACACTCATGTATCCCCACACTGCACAGACAGGATGGTGGCAGGTGTAATTTCACGCATTAGAGGGACTCAAGAAGGGAAAAAAAAAACAGCTCGCACACACATTCATGCACACACATACGCTCTGTCTTGCATCCCCCTGGCTTTCTCCTCTCCCGCCGCCCGAACCCTTTGAAGATAACTTTTTCTTATTACCCTAACAATGGCGGCACGGAATGCAACTTTAATTCACGCTCAGGAAAAAACGAGACGGGGAGGAACGGGACACCGCATCGCTCGGTCTCTTTTTTTCCACGCTTGCCCCTCCTGCGGGTTGGAAGAAGCGAGCGAGCGAGCGTGGAAGAGGAGGAGGAGAAGGAGGAGGAGAAGTTAAAGAGAAAACGACACAGGCGAAGCGGGAGAAAAGTTCAAATAGAAATCGCAAGGTAAAGCTTTTTTTTATTTCTTAGGCGTGAAAATGGTCCTGAGTGCCTTTTCTGTTTTTTTTTCTCCATCCTTTAATTTCTCTTCCTGGTTTAAGATTGGCAAAGAGCTGACGCACGCTCTTCTTACCTTGCAAGCACTCGGGTACATTTAACACACACTTACAAAAACGCACCTCAGTGCTGACGGGACTCATCCGCTGAAGTGCCACACACCGCACCGGTACGTCTCCTCGAGGACCCAGCTCTCAACTTTTTTGCCTCTCTTCCTCTACTGCCTTTTTTCAACACACCCTGACACCCTTTGCTTCTGTCTAGCACTGCCTCGTGCTCTCTCCTTGTGTTTTTCCTGCTCTCTCTTGGCGGTAGGTAGGCAGGCAGGGCTGACAGGTCCTCTAAGAGACAAGGAGGAAATGGTTGCCCTTTGAAGTGGAATTGGGGGCCTGTGGAACTGTCTAGAGCATGATTAGCGTGGAGCTCAGAGGGGGAAGAGGGAGAGAGGAAACAGGTTAAAAGCAGGGTAAAAAGCGAGAAGAGAAAGGATACTACTGCTAAGGATGAAAAGAGGGCACAAAAGTTCCTTTCAGAGAAAAACACAACATTAAATAAATATCTTATCTATAAAAAGGTGCTTTCAGCAAACAAAAAAGGTCTGCAGAGTATTTTAGTGAGACATTTATTGTGAGACATTGTTAAATGGTTTTATAATGCTATTGTCTCTCAAAGGGAGTTTCAAACAGGTGAAAAATGATATCTGGATGAACACTTCAACCATAAAATCGCATTAATCATCGGGTCTTTCACACAGTGTAGGAAACAATCTAATCCTCTGCTGTTATTTTTTATTAATATATCTTAGATGCAATTGACAGTAATAGCCTAATTAATAATTGACTTTATAACATGACAGCTTATTAGCATCTGCAACAGCAGTTTAAAAGCCCTTATTTTACAGTGTAGCAGTGATTCCCAAACTGGGATATGCGATGAGATGTAGGGGGTACGCCAATACCTGTCAGATTTCAAACAGTTGCTTCAGTAGTTCAAGTTCAAACTGGCAAATGTTTGTATGGTGAGCTTTGATAAAAGCCTTGAGTGCTGGCAGAGAGGTTGAAGGATGGATTGGTGAGGCATCTTGGAGAAGGAAATCTGTCCTGAATCTAAGATTCTTATATTAATACTAGACAATTCCCGCGGGAATCGTGAGTGGGGCTCGGGCCGCTGCCGGGATTTATCTTTATAATGCAGGCCAGCCTCAAGCAGCATTTCAGCTGGATTACTTTATGAATAGTTCTGGAGATGGCAGGAGACTTCATGTATTATAGTTATGTTTTGCCTGGTTAGCTTATGTCAATCAGCTGGCACCTGACCTTGAGTTGTGTTGGAGATATTCCTGTTGGTGTTTGCCATCCCCTAACAGACTGATGTCAACAAGCACTTTATGAGTGGGGGACTTGTTTAAGCTAAGCTCCAATCGTCTTTATAAACATACAAACACACGACATGCACGCTTCGCGTGCAGTTAAACACATGAACACACACTATGTGTTTATTGGTCGAGATTCTGTGTCAAGATTATTCCCTTTTAACCCAAAATACACACATGCACATATTTGTGCTTCATGCGCCTAATCTCATCCTGGGCTAACTGAAGTCAAATTCTGGCTAGACTATGCAGCTGGGACAGTGACACTGTGAAATAGTTAGGTAACACTGTAAAGACGGGAATAGACTTTATTCATGTGTTTTGGTCCTGTGTCTGATTAGCTAAGTGTCAGCACCTTTTCGTAGACAAAAAATCAGGTCTGCCAGGCAGAAAATGATTGAATTTGTTTGAATCTGTCACTCTGATCAGAGAGAGTGGCTCATGGCTTCGCCACGAGCCACTCTCCCCATAGCTTTGCTATGGGGAGAGTGGCTCGTTGCAAAGCCCGAGCCCCAAATAAGTTCAGTCAGACACCCTTCTCATTAGAGCTGTGGCGAGTTTGTAACAGCTTCAAGTTCATAACTGAATATGTTTCAGAAATGTACCTTTGTTTTTCAAAAGTGAACTGGTGTTGCCCACTCCCATTGTAAATCTATTTAGTGAGAAATAATTCACTTTAAGAGATCTTATTTTAATGTTACGCACGTTAAATGTGGGAGGCGGGGGTGGCGGCAGCCTACAGATGCATTTGTTTTTCTAGCTGCTATAAGTGTGTGAGAGTAGGGGGTACACGACTGGAGGTTAAGTGTCTGAAGGGGTACAGGCTGCAAAAAGTTTAGGAACCACTGCAGTACGGCAAACCAGGAAAAAAGATTGTCTGCAGATGCCCCACCCCTAACTCTGATGCAGTGCTCTATATCTCTGCACGCACAGATGTGTGGATAATGTTTATTTGCTTTATGCTGCTTCCTACTAACATAAGACCATCAGTGTCTTGAAAAAATCGTTATTATCATATAGTTAAACTGGAGGTCATTCGTTAAGACTTGTCAGTATGCAAAAAACCACTGGGGGAAGTTGCTGTGCTTACTGATCATTGAGAAAAAAAGGAGAAGAGAGGATCAATACTGTCACTAAATCAAGAGAAGAAGATCAAGAGACAAGGGGGGTTAAAATTACGGGTTGGAACCAGAAATCGAAGAAGAATTATGGGATGTATATTTTATTTTAAAGTTCAAAGCTTCATTTGAATCCATAAGTTCACAATCTATTGTTCATGTCAGTGTTAATCCATTGACACATTCTCCTTCTAGAATTTTGTACGTGTAAAGTAGTTCATTTTTAATGCCTACTGATAAAATGATCATGCATCAGGATGTACTCAAAATAGCATTATGAAAGATTGTAGAACAGCCTCTCTGTATTACCTCTGCCAGGAGGTTATGTTTTCGGGAGAGTTTGTCTGTGAACAAAATAACTCAAAAAGTTATGGATGGATTTTGATGAAATTTTCAGGAAATGTTCAGCACGGGAAAAGGAAGAACTGATTCAATTTTGGTGTTAATCAGGATCACCATTTGGATCCACCATGACGAAAAATGCGATTTTCGTGAATAACTACTGAACTAAAATAGATATCATTATGAAACCAATTGCTAATGGTATGTTTTCATGGTCAAGGAATCTAAACATTTACATGAAATAAAGGTAGGACTAATATTTATGGTAAAAATCACAATATTGGAAAGGACTGTGGTGCTGGCGGAGGTCTGCACTCTCCGAGTGCTTTTCTAATTTGATATTTGATGCAGAGAAAGTAGAAAACAATTTTGGAATAAAATGCTATGGGATATTTATAAAGTGTACAATTTTGGGACATAATGTGCTATGTGTAACTTTGTGGTGTAACATGAAATGAGGGTCAATTTAATCATCTACTCATCTATGCAAGATACCTTAAGGGCCTTAAACTTTTAAATACATCAGATTTTGGTTTAACTTTTCCTTAAACTCAAACATTTGATCATGTATCCAGTCTTTATTCATTAAAAAAACAAACACTGACAGAGCTGCTTTTTGTTAAGGGAAGTGTAAATACAGTAATACGTTTGTTGACTCTACTGGTTTATTGATGTTTTTAATCATTTTAGCTTTGAGTTTGTGTTACTATTGTGAGCTCTGTTAAAAAAAGAAAAATCACTTCAGACAAATATTTCTTAAAAATATCCTTGAAATTATTTAGTTTTCACTCGAACAATTTTTTTATTTCATAGACCAAGTTTTTTTTCTTTTTATAAATATACTCAGAAATCGTACCAGGCAGCTGTAGCCAACAGCATAGACACCACTGCAACAAAAATCACAGTAAAAAAAATGATGGGCCTGTTTTCTTTTCTTTAATAGCATTACAGATTCATAACTTGTGATCAAGATCCCACTGGTACACAACATCAGATCTTTCTTCCATAATAGCATCAATTTAAGAACAACAAATCATTAACAACAATCACATTCAGAAGTTTTATATTTCTGTTTACAACCATCTCTTTAAATAAGCTGCCATTTCTTCATGTTGAATTATTTTCTGCATTTGATGGCTGGTTACTTTTATTTGCATTTGTAAAACAGTTTGACGTTGCCTTCATTGTTGGTCGTGCACACCACCCTGTTCCACTGGTTTCCCCCTGCCTTCAGCTGGACCAGGCAGGTTCCCAAGTGGTCATCATCTCCTCGGATCCCCTCGTCAGCCTCCCAGACCTCTATCTTCATCATGTCACTGCTGGCCTTTTTGAACTGCATCTTCTCGTACCAAACCGGGTAAGCCTCATCATAGATGGTCTTGGTTTTTTTGGTGTCACTGCCGATTGTCACCTAGAAGGGATTGAAAAGATAGTTCTTATTTTTTTACTACATATTCACATGAAATAATGGTGACTGCCAAGAGGCAAATGATGAAGAACTCATAGAGGAAGGGTCTTTTCACCAACAGATTTTCCTTGAACAGTCTAACATAACATTCTTCCAACAAAGACACAGCAAATACTTGCAAATTATGGCACTGATTGAAAATAGCCAAAGAAACTGCAGTTCTTTAACAACAGGAGGGCCCACCATGTACTGCACAGGCACATTTGTAGGTTTGTGTTTTTTTTTGGGGGGGGGGATTGAACAATAAATTAGTTTCATGTTGAACATTTTGTGAAACTTGTGCAGGTTTAGGTTTTAGAGTAGATACGCTTCCATTTTTCTTAACAAAATATTGTAGTTTAATAGCAAAATTACAGCTTGCACTTAGATTCCAGGAGGGAAATACAACGCATCTTTTATCCTGTATTTGTGAAATAAAAGGAAACACTGTTTTTAGTGATTTCTGCAATTTAAGAGCAGGAAAAAGATTACATACATTTACAGACCAAGACATTAAAATATCCTCTTGTGGCATCATTAGGTGCAAATTTTTCAAACAGAATGTTTGAGTACGCATTTCCTGAAAAGTGGAGCAACAGAGGGAGAGGACTTTTCTCTTGACAGACCATTAACAAATATTTCTGTATAAAACACAAGAAAGAGTGTATTTGAAATAATACTCAATCTTTAAACATGATCAGGCACCAACATATTTCTAACAGCTTATGGTGTCATTGTCCCTTACCTCCATTATGCTGCATTCTGGAGGCCTTAAAAACACTACGATGGGACCAGCCCTTAGTTACCCTGCTGTAGGCTGGACTGTGAGCTTAATTTAAGGTTCCTATACTTTTCAAAATTAAAATTCAAGACCCTTTCACACCCTTTCAAGGTAAACTACAATAAAATATGTATTTTTATGCACTGACCAACACAAAAATGAAGCTAGATGCAGATGCAGGCATGACAGAGCATGTGTTTGCAAAACAAAAGAGAACTTCAACATAAAAACAATAAACCAGCAACTCACCTTAACATAGGGATCTGGGTCTTGCATTCCATCACCGGTAAGATCATGGCCGTTTATCACCCACACAACAACTGTTTTACCAACACAGGTCGCAGCTTCAGTCCAGAAAGGTAGAACCATAAGCATGGAGGCCAACACAGTGAGCTTCATGCTTGCAGAAGTCTTCATCCCGACAAAAAGACACCGGCAGACAGAGTGCTCCTGGTTGAGTGTCTTAAATACTGGTCTATTTTAAGGACTAACAGAGACAGGGGGAGGTGCTTACAGGTGACTGTCCCACCTGTTTAGCATCTCTCAGGCAGTTTAGCCTCAGGCTGTGTGTTTTCTTGAAGAAGAGAAACAAAAGACAATAGGGAAATAACAACACCTCAGGGCAGAAACAAATATTATTTTTGATAAATGGTTTTCGAATCTGTTATGACACAGATCTAAAAAAATAGTCCCTTAAGTGATTTCTGATTTCTGAAATGTACTTACTTTTATGTCTTTGTTTGACTGTTAACTGCTAAGTTTTGCAACGTCAACATTTTGTTTAGTCTGACAATGAACCATACTATCCATTTGTCCTTAACTTAAAAAAAATGAGGACACAAATAATACAGACTTGAAGCATTGAACCTCTTCTCTTGAAGCCATTAACAGTCATGTCTGCATGAGGTGATTTTGCTAAATATTTAACATTTTTCTATGTTATTTGCTTTTACAAGAAAACAAAGAAACTTTCCACTAATATTTCCGTAGGTCCATCATTTCCATGCAAAGTTAGTTAAAGAAAATAACCATCTTTGTATATTTTTCTTTAGTATACTGCAATGGTTAGTGATATAAAGGTCAAAAAAGCCAAGTACTGCAATGCTTTCTTGAGATGAGTATTGAACACAGAATGCATAACACCAAAAATTTCCTAAGAGTTCCATCAAAGTTGAACAAAAACAATAATTATTATGCTCATACATTTTTCTTCCATTATAACCATTATTGATTTATTTGAGGCTTTACCTTCCTTTTTTTTGTGTGTGTGTGTGTGTGTGTGGGGGGGCTTTAATTTGGACTGTCAATAAAATTGGAAATTGGGGGAACAGAGAGTAGGAAATGATGTGAGACAGGAGCATCAGCTGAAGCTCTAAATTTAATATACCAGTATGAAAAACCTCCTCTGATCCAGGATTAACTGCCTCTTTAAGATATCTAACTTGAATCCTGAAGTGGGAACATAGCAAACTGAGCCTCTGAAGACAGAGGATGTCAAAACATGAGCCCTCACGCACGGACCCATAACTACAAAGCTTTCATTCCCCTTGTTTAATGAATTATTTTATGTCTGTACATTCTCCCACAAACACAAATGTAAAACTTTTTTTTTTTGGCCACATTGGAGTTTTATTATTCACTTTCTTCTCTGGAACAGAACAGCTTACTTGATCACAATTCAACAAGTAGGTTACAGAAATTGCATGGGCTGTTGCAGGCCATTAAAAGCCAACAGAGCAGTCAAAAAGTTCTACAGTTTTCAGTCACAGATGTTATTTCATCAAATGTGTATCCTTGCATTAAAAAGACAGAAATGTTAAACAATGTCTTGAGAAGCCACTTGTTGCTTTAGTTTTCTGGGTGTGATGATTAGTAACACTTGTAGATGAGCTTGACATATCCCTGGTCCTTTGCTCTGCAGACTACTGGGTGCCACTCTTTTCCATCTTCCATCTGCTCTATGCAGGTTCCTAAATGGTCATCATCCCCACGAAGACCCCCGTCAGCCTCCCAGATGTCGATCCTCATCATATCACTGGTGGCTTCATAGAAGCGAAGCCTCTGGTACCAGATGGGGTCAGAATCTGAGTAAATGATCCTGGTTTGTTTGGTGACTTGGCCGATTGTTACCTGGATTCAAACAAACAAAAGAATGAATATTAAGCTGCCTAAACAAGTCAGAAAAAACACATATGCAACACAGTAACAGAGACAAAGACATTTACAACCTCCTCTTTTATTCTGCTCGTTTTAGTAAAGCAGCTTGAAGACATACTGTAGATCTCACCATAGAAAGTGTAAAAAGAAGATTTGGTTTCACATTGATTAATATTTAAATCATTAAAGCTTAACAAAAGAGTATACAGAGGCTTGTTTTTAAAGGCTACTTCTTTTTCATAGAACAATGACATTCGCCGGATTTAAACTGAAAGGATACGGAGCCTGAAAGATTTTAGTGATCACATTAGCAATTTTAATCATTCTCTATATGACATTGCTTTATTTGGAAATTCCTGCTCCATACCTCTGAGTTCAAACGGGCTAATGGCTAGCCAATGCTAACAGCTAGCACCTTAGTTTTAGGGAGAATGAAACAGATATTTACTCCTCTTTAGGCCGTGTTACAATGTTTCAGGCTCAAAAGACACCGGGGAGAATTTCTTATCTTGATGCAGTATTAAGGTTTATTTTATTAACTGTTCATAACCAACACTAGTTCAGTCCACACAGAAAAAAAGTTGTCTCCTCGGTCCTGTGGCAGCATCTGGTACAGACATTTGGAAAACAGAGAGTTAGAAGCCTGCTGTCGAAGTCTTCTTGGATGCTCTGGATGCTTTTTTTGTAATTGGCGGAGTAATTCAATGGTAACTCTTCTTCTTAATGTTTACATGTATCAAAAAGTAATCAGAAATAAAATGATCAAAAGACAAAGATAATTCTACAACTGCATAAAAACTTACAAATTAATATTCTTAATTGTTTAGAGAAAACAATAAAACAATGACTGCTCAAGAAACAAAGATCTGGAGGCTGGAATATTCAGTGTTTAGAAGTCACCACGTTCAAACAGAAATACCAATAATATATTTTGAGTCGCTCACAAGGCCTGAACCAACAGCTCACCTTGACGTAAGGATCCGGGTGCTGCATTCCATCGCCGGTGAGATCATGGCCGTTTATCACCCACACGTCAACAGTTTTGCCGATACATGTGCCAGCTTCAGCCTCAAATGAAAAAATCACCAGAAAGCAAGAAAAGACAACAAGCTTCATTGTTGGTGTCATCTTGACAAAGTCCCTGGATAAAGTGTCTCAAAAAACTGTTTTTATACAGAGCTGCTGGGATGAAGGGAAGCAGGAGGGGAGGGGCTTCATCCAGGTAAGTGTCCCACCTATGTTTGTCTTTGTGAAGCTGTCATCACTTGTCTAATTTTAGCTCTGTATACTGAGTGGATGCTTCACTTTATTTATATTAAATGGTAGTACTGTGTTCAGTATAACAAAGTTTTCAATATTTGATAGAGTTGTGACTTAATGTGCGGACCACAAGAACACCAGTTCCAACTTTGGTAGCAGCTAATGAAGATCAACATAAATAAATAAATGTGGCAAATGATTGTTTCTCTACTTGCAAAGCATTTTCCTCTATAAAGAGCAGCTCTCCAGGTGACCACAAATCAGTATTGGAACATTGTGGTTTGAAAAGTTTGATTTAATCTAATAAAAAGCTCTTACATAATAGCTTGCAAGATATTTTTCATCTTACATTGTCATTTAATTATGATGGACTAAAGCAATAAAGCTTATGGGGGCAGTACACATTCATGGACGATTTGTTCAAATGCAGAATGTGAGTATGTGAAAGGTTATAGCTTGTCCATGCATTTGATTTCCATACCTACATGTTACTTAATGTCCTTTGTTTTTCAAGGAATAATCATTTTGAACAAGTTTTCTGACTTTAACTATCTCTTGTGTTCTTAGGTAAAGGGTGAGGTAACTGGTCAAAGGTCTTGTTGCCCTGCAGTTGTGGACTTAGTGAGCATTTTCAAACTGGTAGTTTGTTTCAGTTGTGATGTTTTAGAGAAGAAGTACTTTGTTTGTTTCTTCTATTTGAAAAAGAAAAACGTCTGGTGTTTGCTTTACCTGCTTGACTTATTAGCAATTTAAATTCAAATTATTCTTGCATAGAGCAAGCCTTTTGCCGCACTTCAGGGGCTTTTTGCAACACCAGGCCCCTTTGTTCAGGAAAAGAGGCATCTAATTTACATTTTTCTTATTTTCGCCTAAATCTACCTTAAGACTAGGGGGTCTGATTTAATTGATTAATTCACTTTTTTGGTATCGACAATTTGAAAAATAAATTTCTGGATTTTTTTCACATCAACTCTCTTCTTGTTCCTTTTTACTCCGCCCAGACCCTAAAAGTGAACACGCTCCCTCACTTTTCCTTCCAAGCGATACACAAAAATTTGAAGTGATAGTGATATTGACAAATAAGAAAGTTTTAATCAGTCAATAAAACTTGATTTATATAGCACTTTTCCTACAACATATGTAACTCAAGGTGCTTGCAGAAAAGAAAACAAGAGGACAGAAGAGGGGAAAAAACAATTCCAAACTAGGCACCTGTCAGGGGAGTACAGTGGGGGATTTGAAAAAAAAAACACCTCAGCAACTTATTACAACAAACACAAGCACATTTGGTCAAAAGTGTGTGTGTGTGTGTGTGTGTGTGTGTGTGTGGGGGGGGGGGGGGGGGGGGGAGACCTGTGACTTTGTCTTAGCTCAGTCCCCACAAAGTTTCTATTGTCCGAAAAGGTGACTATACGGCCTTGTTTTATGTAAATATTGTTTGAAAATAGTGTAGCATTCATTGTCAGTGTAAGCCAGCCTACATACAGTGTATCCAACTACACAGTGCACGTTTAATGACAAATGGCAGCTAGCACTACAATTTTAAAATGGTACTCAGTTTACCAAGGACAAGTTTGCAGAGTGTTCCCCTACTGTCTCACCCCTTTCACAAACCTATCCACTGTCTCTCTCCTACCAATAAAGGCAAAAAATGCAAAAAAAAACAAAACAAAAACAAAAAAAAAAAACTGGACCAGGACAGAGAGATATTTGACAAGACATCAACCCAAAAATGAAATTATGAATGGAGATATTAGAACAATATTGTTTGTGGTCTTGACTTGAATATTACTACTGGTATCAGTACTGGCCACAATGAGTAAAGAAATATCAGCATATTAGAAATGTTAAAAAAAAAATCCAGTCTGAAGCATCCCTAAAGAAAATGGAACGGATATCTTCTGCTCTGGGTTGAATACTATCTTGATGGTAAAAGATGTTGGGAAAAGCAAGAGAAGAGACGCAAGAGGATGGGAAACCAGAGCCGGATTGATTGACATTCTGTCCGCTGTGTGTTTCAGCAAGTGAGGAGAGGAATGAATGGTCTTGCTTGGCTAACCATGGTAAAAGCTCATCCTCCCCTCTCTCCATCAACCCCTCACTCACTCTCTCCATCTGTCTGTCTAAAATACATCTTCACAGTTTGCCTATCGTTCTTTCTCGTATATTAATCTTTTCATCTTTATTCTGTTATCCCTTTGTCCATTTCAAATGGGTCATTTAGTTTTGAGAGGGCAATAAAAACTGTAAAAATACAGCAGAAATAACATGAGAACAATACATCTAAAGGACACACACTAATGCTATCCTAAAAATGTTTGGAGCTTAAACCATAAATACCTTGTCTGCAGACACTTTGTAACTGCTGTGGGACTGGGAGAAACATTACATAACGACTTCCTGCTGCCCTGTAAATGATCAGTTTACTTAGTGATGTGTTTGTTTAACATTTAGTTTGACTTCCCTTCAGTCAGTGAAAGAGCAGTTTGGCTTTAGAGGAGTTGGAAAAACAAAAAAAGGTCTTAAATGTGCACCACTACACCTGTTTAATCCCTGAGGAAATGTGATATGTCTCAGGTTTTCACCCTGGGTAGTTGTAAAATTGTCAGTGCTCAGTTTGTTCTGAAGCGCATGTTGAGCTAAGTTTCATTTTTACACTGCTCTCTCCTGGTTAAAAAAGAGAATGAGGGTGACTTCACTTCCAGTCCAATGGGGTAGATCTGACTGAAGAGGGTTTCACTGTTCATCTATTTATTGATTCTAATAAGATAAGTAAGTTATTCCTCTGTTAAAAAGTTATAGGCCAAGGAAGAGAAAGTTTGGGAATGCGTTAAAGCTCATGTCAGAGGAAGAAGATTGAAACATTGCTATCTACTCCACAGCAAACACACAAAGTCCTCAAAGCTGAACTCCAGGAATCACGTGAGGTGATGATAAATGGCAGAAAAGTCTAACACATGCCAAGAAATGTCTTTGAGAGGAACTCGAAGCTGAGATATGTTTGATTCACTCAGGCAATTAGTTTAGTGCACTAAGCTCCACCCTTACAGAAGTCTTTTTAGAATAGAAAAGAAAAGAATTGCTTGATATTGGCAACTATCTGAATGATGCCACACTCTTCTGTGTCAACTGGAGATCCTACTCTAGTACATAGCTTTCTTCATGGTTTAAATAATCAAGAAAATAAAACTGTGCTCGAAGAAGAAATCACTTGGCAGAGATCTGTCATGCCATACGTAAAATGCAATCCTCAGAAGCTCCTGGTCCAGACGGGTACACCTAGGGGTGGGCGATATGGCAAAAATATCATATCACGATTTTTTAAAAATAAAATCACGATTAGGATTTTAGCACGATTCTTTTTTAGGTTGATTTTTCTAGACTAATTTGCATGTTCAACCGTTTTTTCCGTATGTTTAACATATAAAAAATGCAAAACCCTGGAACAAAAAAGATGACAATTAAAGCCAAAGAAACTTTCTGAACAAGTTTTAATTTAAAAAGTGCAGTTTTCATAAAAATGTGCAATAAATGTAAACATAAAAGGTAATGAACAACAATATCAACATTATCTCTTAAAGTGTAACAATTCAAAACAAATGTTATCTAACTGCAGTGTCTATAACCTGAGTGAATAATACAGAAGCTTTAGAACAGATTTTTGTTCAGACATCTTCAAGCTTTTATCTCCTTTTCTCTTTCCGCCATGGCTTCACGCTACATAACCAAACAGATCCCACCATGCACTGCGTGTAATGTGCTACGATTGGCTAGTCGGGTGTGCGTCAAAGTCTCTGCGCCCACGCAGACGATCTGACGATCTTTCTGCTTTATTAGATCAACCCCACATTATAATCCTTAGCGATTTAATATCGTCATATCGCACACCCCTAGGTACACACCTCAGAGCTTCAAACATTCATAGAACATCAGCTCTGGTGTTACATTAGGCATTTGCTGCATCTTTAAACACTGGGCAACTCCCTCCAACTTCTTAATCAAGCATGTGTAACCTTACTGCTCAAAAAAGTTCAAGGATCCCCTTCACCCCAACTCAAACATACCTTTATCTTTAAACGCAGATGCTACGGTGCTGAATAAGACTTTAGCTGCATGTCTAGAAAAGGTACTTCCTATAGTTATCTACTGTGACCAAACTGGTTTTATAAAAAAAAAAAAAAAAAAATGGCACATTTTCTACAACCTCACACAACTTTTCAATAAAATGTATTCACCTACACCAATTCCTTGAACTTCTGAAGTTCTGATCGTCTTCAACAGGGTTCAGTTGGATTTTTCTTTCCTTTAACTGAAATTTCTATTGGGCCCAACCTTTATATCCTGAATGTGGCACAAACGAGTTCAAGTCAGATTATTCCCCCTTAAGCTGCTCCACGACACAAGGTTACCCTCTCGCCTCTGTTCTCTTTGCTCTTTTTAAAGAACTATTGGTCATCTCTTTGTGAGAAACAACTAGAGGTATCATGAGGGGAGAGAACACAAAAGTTCCATTATACACTCACAACTTATTAGAGTACATATCAATCCATCAAACTTTATTTATAAAGCACTTTTCATACATAAAATGTATAACAAAGTGCTGTACATTAAAATGAACAAGCAGATCAGAGTAAGGGGATATGGAATAAAGTAGAAAACCCCACCCACCCTCCCAGCCCACATTTAACACAGACAGCCACTCACATGCAAACTCATGTACCCAAGCACACACACAAGCACGCACACACACAAGGACTCTATGCCAGGACTCTTCAGAAATCCAAATAGGACTGAGAAAACGCTATTTTGAATTGAAAATGAGGAAACACAGGAGCTAAAACTAACTGACTAAATAAATAGATAAAACCATGACAAGATAAACCAAAGGTAATAAAATGCTAAAAGTTGATTAAGATAGAACTATTTTAAAACCAAACAAATAAATAAAAAGTGGTAAACGTTAAATAGTAACTCTGAAACTAAAATGGAGTAAACCCCATATGATGCTGAATAAAAGAGTACAACAAAATTCTGTTAAAAACCCGACTAAAAAGGTAGGTCTTGAGTTTGCTTTTAAAAATATGAGCAGTAGGTGCTGCCCTCAGGTCCTCAGGTAGACTGTTCCACAGACGAGAGCCATAATAATGAAAGGAAGCTTCACCGTATGTTTTCGATCTTACTTTGGGGACTATAAAAGACCACTACCTCAAGACCTGAGGGCTCTACTGGGCTCATATGGTAAAAACAAATCAGATAAATAGGAAGGACCAAGACCATTAAGAGATTTAAAAACCAATAAAACAACCTTAATATCTATTCTAAAAGATACAGGATATCCAGTCATTTTGCATCTTCCCGAGTATTAGTAAAGTATCAGGGAACAAGATCAATGTCTCTAAGAGTATATTATTTCCTATTTACCTCCAAGATAAAAAAAGAAACATTTTCTTCCTTCCCTTATGAAGTTGTGACTCACAACCAACCACATGTATGCAACGGAATAATTACAACACACAACTGATGTTCTGAAATCATCCAGAGAACAAACGCCACATCACTAATTTACATTTATTTCTCACAGCTGTGTACTGCTTTTGTTGAGCTTATGTCAGCTTTTATTGAAGCATCTGCGAAATCTTTTAAATTACCATAAATAATGAGAATTACAAATGAACATGGGATGGAATCACAAAGTTAAAAACAATAAAACAGGACAGTCAGCGAAAGGACGAGATGGGATAGGAAACAATATGATATGGAAGGACATCATACAAAATAAAACATGGCCTATCATAAAAGGAAAAATACTTTAAAGGTGAAGCTCCATGATCACCAAACACACCAAGTGCCTAATCATTTACAGTTTTTGTTTCATTGTTCGGTGTATTTATCTGTACCTGATGTTACATTTAAGTCCCTGTTTAAGGAAATTGTGGGTATCCATTTCAGAAAACTTTGACCATGACTTTACAAAAGTGTTTCTTTAGTTGATTAAAAAAATAAATACCCTTTGACAGGCTGAAAAATAAAAAGTGAAGGTGTTCGGCATAAGTGCGCTGTAAGATAAAGTATAATACTCCAGAGAGTGAGAACAGTATTTGTAAGAGGAAGTGTATAAACCGTCAGGATGCAAAAAAAAGAGAGAGAGAGGGAGACAGTGAAGTGTCCCCTCAACAGCCGTCTAACCCCTGGCCTTTGTAACGAGCTGCTGAGTGTCTAAACGTCATTCTGCTAACGAGTTATGGACCCGTTGACACTAAATGGCAGTCAATGGACAGATAGATGGCCCACTGGGAATGGAGGAAGTCAATGGGCAGTGAGAGAGTGCGGTCCATATTGCGTTAATGGGAGCCATAGAATATACTAAATGGTATTTAGCAGACACTTTTATCCAAAATGACTTGAAGTACCTCATTGAGTGCTTTTATTTTTAGAAAGAATGGCCTGTTTGAAATCAGGTTCCTTAAGACTGAAAGCGCCAAGAACTTGGAGTACTTAACAATATACAGTGGTCAGAAACTTTGACTGTGAGACAATCAGTTGGAAAGTATGAGCAGATAACTTAAAAACACTTAGTGCAGAAGAACATCAACTACTCATGTATCTCTAAAGACACTGGTGTGAAACTGGCACTGTACCCAAATAAATGAGAATAACTTTCTACAGAATGAAAGTTCAATGTAATGTTGACAAAACTTGAAGTCGTCTGATTTTACAGCTTAATTATGTAGAAACAGTCAACATGTTGCCCCTAATAATTCAGCATTACTACATCAGGTACTGTTTGAAGACTTGATTTCTTTCCCTGTACTGTTCCTTCCCCACCACTGTCACTCACCACAGGACTTCACACAGCTTTTTATAGTGCCGGCCCCCCACTCTGCATGCAATAAACCGTGTAAAGCCAGTGTTCATAAAAAGATGCTGATGCACATTTTTCAGGTTGTTTTTCTGGATAGCATTCAAAGTGTTACAGGAATGCCAGGAATGACAAGAGAAAAGAAACACAGAGTAAAACTTCAAGAACTTTCAAAAACTGAGAGAAAACTGGCCAATCCCAGCGTGAAGTGGGTGTACATGTTAGCTTAGTAAGATGTAAACACAGTTGGAGAAGAGGACTTCCAGCAGATGGACCATCTGATGAACATTTCATTAATAGAATCCCAGGGCCAAAAAGCTAAAATCAGTGTTAAATAGGATTCAGCGCAAGTGAGCAATTTTAGCTGTCAAGTGCTGAGTGACACTTTCACTATGACAGTTTGACCTGCCCAAAATAAACCAATTTTGTTGTGTAACCAGTTGGTCAAAGTGATGGCAACAACAAATGGATTGTAAGATCTGCCTGTAAGAGGGTGTATTTTTAAAGTTGGTAGTACGATCGGGGGTTGGTCACATCGTTAAAAGCGTTTAAATTAAATTCAAACTGTATGACTAAAATGTATTTTTTATCGCTACACACTGATTACCCAGCAGGCCTGATGGACTGTGTCACATATCCATGGGATATATCTCACGAGTCCATCTGGGCAATGTCCAATAGAGTGTTTGGGCCATGCAGCAAAAAGAAAAAAAAAAACACAATAAAAGTGACTGGACAACTGTTCTGTCACATTAATTACAGGCTAACCATTTGACATAGCATGTTGGTACTAAAGTGTAAGCATTAGAGAAGCACTACAACAGCCCTATTCAATTAGCGGCCCGCGGGCCACATGCGACCCTTGAGTGGCCGAAATCAATGTGATAAGTACTTAAGTCCAGTGAGAGAAACAAAAAAAACTTTTACAAACACTGACAAGGTCTTACAAAAATTTCAACGCCATTACAGACATTGCTTGCAACACGTTCTGAAAGGTTGCTATTAAGCAACTTACTTTTAATGAACTTTCAAATGTGACCAAAAGGTGGTGTTTTTAATCTGCACTTTTTATGTTCATATGTACCTTAATATGTGCTTGTATTTACCTTTCAAAACAAGTTGAAGTTAGTACTGCTCTTTATTGAGTTTATGCCCTTTTGGATGTGGCAATAAATTAATAAACATCCAGTGTGTTTGGTATCTATTTGTGTCTTTTGAGTGGTTAACTTTGCTAACTGGCAAAAATTTCCGGCTCAGCTCCTGTCCTATGTCTGAAAATCTGGCCCGACTGAATTTCTAATTGAATAGCCCTGCACTACGAGATGTGACCTTTGCTCTTCTTTCAATGAAGACATGTTGTCCTGTCTGATAAAGCTGTCTCTATAACAATATCCAAGATCCAAGATTTGCCACCACTAAACAAAAATTAGGGCTCTCACAGTCTGCTCATCTTCTGACCGAGCACAAGCCTTTTAATTTGGAGCTTGCAAGATGAATTTGACAAATGACATGTAACAGAACAAATCTGGTTGCTCTGCCAGGTTAAAGCACTGAATCACAATGTCTATATAGTGTCAAATTGGATTGTTGGGCAGTGCTAGCATGACCAGCCTCTTGTCATCCTTAGATCAATACGGTGATGAAATCTATAGTAACCAGGCAGCCAGGTGTCTGCCCGCTTCTATCTCCAGCTTTTCTCTGGGTTGTACTGACTGGATGATGATAAAGGCTGTGGAAAGTAAAAAAACATGACCCTCACATTTCTGCCAGCGTGCTCAGGCGAGCAAGGGACCTGTGCAGCAGGTACATGACTGCATCATCCACCGCTTTGTTTTATTTGTAGACAAACTGCAGAAGGTCTGGGTTTGAGCTGATCGGGGGCCATAGGCTTGTCAAGGCGACCCTCTCCTTGGACTTTCTCAGGTGGGGGGTCAGGGCCACAGATCTGAAGTGGCCCCCTGGGGTGCAGTGTCTTTGGTACTGGAACCAGTGCTTCAGATGGACTGAATTTAAAGATGTGCTGCAGCACATGACACAGCTGCTCCATACAATCCTTCAGTCTGGGGCTGATGCCATCAGAACCTGCAGCTTTTTCTTGCCTTCAACTTTCTCAGCTGACCTCTCACCTGACCTTTTGTTATGGAGAGGGCCGGGCAGGGGGGAGCTCACTACCTGTCTCTGGCTTCAAGCCCTTCCCCGGCCCTTTGTGGTGACCTGAGATGGTTTTCAGACCAGCTCAGTCTTCCCTTTTCATTTCTCAGTTGCTCCTCCATCATTGCTTCCCTCTTTTATTTTCTTCTTCGGCTCCCTCTGCGTTCTCCTCTACTCCACTTTGTCCACAGATTTAAAAACCCTCCTCTCCCCTCTCCATCAGCAGGACCTTCAGCTCAGGGGTCACCCAGAGCTTCTTTCGGAGTAACAGTTATTTTCTGGTAGGTGCAGTGTCCTCAACATAGAAATTGATCCTTAATGCAGTGTGTCAGGCTGTCAGTGTCCCCTCCATGCGGGCTG